>DWMX01001136.1:0-17561 GCA_018246375.1 Byasa alcinous | reverse complement strand
ACAGAGACCGGTGTTCATCAAATAATTATGTTTACATTATACATCGTTCCTTCGACATGAAAGCCGTAGCTGAAGCTGAAGAATTCTCGTTAGCAATTACCGTAACACGATCGCTACATTCCGCTTCTATGTGAATCGTCTTCTACACTTGATTAAACGAACCGGACGGAATTTCTCCAGACTCTTTGTTTAATTGTTTCGATCTAGTTTCAAATGTCAAAATTACAAAAATTAAACTTCTAATTACGTATATTTATAAAAAAATACATAGACTACACGTTTAATATATAAATTATGTTGTAAACTTAGGAATTACGTTGCAAGGTAGACGCTGCTGTATTACAAACGATTTTACACCTGTAACAATAATATACTGATTATCATTTACTACTCATTGTACAGCCGCAAGTATGTTTTGTATATTTATTATATAATATTATAAATATTTAATTCTTGATGGAAGCCTATGCCCAGCAGTGGGCGATATCCGACTGATAATGATGATGAAATATTTTATAATTATCAAAACAAAAATATTTAACTTATTTCCTGTTGATGAAGGAAGTGTTATTGCCATCGCAATGAATATCTCTGTAGACAAACATTAACGTGCAAAACTTTACCTAACATTTTACAATATAAAAGTTTGATAGCAGCTGTAGCCAGTAAAATGACTAGGCTAACGATAAAAAAATCGTCCTATTACATAAAAGCGTATAGCTTATCACCCAGTAAACTTCTTGTTCATGTCGTAACTTTAGACAAACTAACTTGACACGAAGTATGTGAGTATACTTTTTCTACTATGTTATGCTCAGTTTTACGTTACGTAGGTTTGATTAGTGGTTAATGTTTTTAAAATCGTGAACCACATGTCCTTTTTAGTAGACTTTTACAACAGGCATACGTAACTCAAATATTCTTATTATCACGAAACTTAACTAACAGAAGAGAGAACATATTCGAATAAAAAATTAGTAATGTTTTTAATAAGAAATTATTTGGAATGTTGTCGATAGTAATCACATGTTACAGTAAGTTCTTTTTTCTAATATTACGTTCTGATTTTTAATGTAAATCGCTTGTCAGCACGAACATATAAATAAGCCCATTGCATGGATTTATGTTCCTTGCTTAACGGCAAACATAAATCTCCCACATGGTGTGAACGGTACATTGCCTGAATAACTTAATGAAAGGCTACTTTAATACTGCATTAATTGTGTGCGTTTTTTTTCCATGGTGATATGGTGAAATTACACTATGGAAACTTTTACAATTTACTATTTTAATGAAGACTCTTCATCATTTTTAACTGACGATTACGACGAGGTTCATTTACCGCAAAATTTTTGTTACTTAATGGTCTTTTCTGAGTCGAGACCCTAAAAATGGTTGATGTAGTAAACTCTTATCCTAATGGGTGAGAGGAGGATGGGTAAAATATATTAATTTCACTGGGTGATATTAACAAAGCATAACTAAATATAAGATAAACGTAAAATCTTTCAGAACATGATACGGAGAAGTTGATAAGAAACTTTTTTGTTTACTTTATAAAGATTGCTTCAACATACTTAATTTCTTCTTTTATACATTCTCTAGCCGTTCTCATTTAAAGTTTAGTTAGCAGCAAAACTAAAGCTTAATTTAAAAAAATAAACAACAGCCGAATGAAATATTTATATAACTTTGTTCCTTGTAACAGAACAAAAGAATTAAATCATGAAAGACCTCGTCCGCGACTGTAACATCTGCGTACAGAGAGTTTTATAAATAGGCTTATATAAAATCTAGACCGCAGTAATTGCAGCCGACTATTAAGGATTTCGCTAAATCTCCAGCTCGGTATACCGCGACTAAAATTAACGAAAACTATTCTTCTTTTTCTTGCTGTGTCTCTCCACGTTTGTAGATAGAAACTTTTGCCTGTTTTATATTTTAGATATCTTCGTACAATTGCATGCGTTAAAGATCATATATAAGTTTTGTTAAATATAACAAAAAACTACTACATTACAATATAAAAGGTGAATCAAGCAAAAGAAAAAACATTTATCTGTCAAGTTCTTAACTTTAGAGATAAGCGGCACGGACGTTTTACTTTATTGATCTTATTTATAAACACTAGATCTTGAAAGTCTAAGTCATTTTAAATGATAATAGTTTTAATTTTTAAATTTAAATTGAATTTTGTAATATATCGCTATAGTTTATTCGTTATATAACATCCCATGTTATGTACCCACTGCTGGGACTCCAGGCCGTTTACACTCCAATGCTTATGAACATGTAACTCCGAAAGCTGTTCTTGAGTTATGTAAATTTCTTTACAATGTTTTCACACAGGAAACTCATAATCTATAAACAAAGAAATCACGACTTTTCGTATAATATGTGCTAGTAGCTGATTTCCCGGTTAACAACAAGATGTTAGTTAGGATGTCTACACAGCATCACATTGTTATTCTCGTGATACATAATATGACTGATTTTGTGTTAGCTCTTCGAAGCAGAATACTTCTTCTTTATCGATCTCTCGCGCATTAGGACAAAGCGTTTCGCTTCGTCCTTCATAATGCGTACAGCGAGGGAGTGGAACAGTCTGCCGGCGTCAGTGTTTCCATCCAGGTATGATGTGGGGGTCTTCAAAAAAAGAGTGAACAGGCTCCTTCTAGACTAGTGCGCTTTACCACCTAGATTACATCGCCGCTTACCATCAGGTGGGATCGTAGTCCAGCACTAGCCCATCCTAAATAAAAAAAACAAGAATACAGTTACGTTTTTAATTTTCTATTCAGATTCACCATTTGAATACTATCCATTAAGCTTCATTACCACCAGCATTATATTACCAAACACAAAAGAAAGTGACGGCCTTGTAAATATACTGCTTTCCATCAAAACAACAGTCGGCAGTGCCCTTGAAAACATAAATTTTTCTCTAACTTTCCCAAAGCTTTTCCAAGTTGTATATTGCTTTCGTAAGTATTGTTTATTGCACCATTAAAAAGCAATGATTCCATTTCAAACTTTCCTTTTACTTTACCGCTTTCAGAGCTTTTAAATTTAAAAAAGGGTATATATTTTTAAAATTAAAATCTTTAACTGTCTCAGTCTAGAAGTTGATAAGGAAATACGGTTTAGCGTTAGAGAGTTTAATTCGCACAGCTTTCATTCCGTTCTACGTTTCAAGAACAGTTTTTTTCACTTGCTTTCTTTTCTTGTTTAACTTAAATTACTTTTAAGTTAGACTATTCAAATTAATGTTAGAACATATTTTTAATAAGTACTTATGAAACGAAGCAACAAGAAGAGATGGACATTGAATTGATGGCAAATATTGTCTGACCAATAATATGATAGTGAAGCTGCAGACGGTCTAAAACTTTCTCAAAATACTTTTACACAAAAACTGGCAATATAAGTGTAGATGTACCTTTCTAATTTCATCACATGTGGCGACGAAAACGAATCAGAGACCTCCGTTACAAGGCAAGTGTTTAAATAAATATGCCATATGTAGCATACATATATACCATACAATTATAGCTACCTCGAGTATCTTAAATTTATGATAGTAAAACAGAATTAAATCAATTAAGCGATTTTACGGCAGCCAAAACTTGATGTAACTTAAGTTGGATGAGAGAACTTAAATCATAAGAGGTATATATGAATTTCTTTTACTGGAGACCGTCTACGTACCACTGCAGCTCTTATTTTTACTGCCAAATAGTAGTGTGCAAACATTACTGTGTTCCGGTTTGAAGGGCGCTGTAAGCTAGTGAAATTACTGGGGTAACGAGATATAACACCTTATGTCTCAAGGCTACGAGCCAAAGACGAACCATCTTAACTAAGGCACATAGAAAAGAAAAGCTTAGTTCAAATAGTATATAAACAATATAATTATAGTATTCATTTTGAATCAACAAGTTTGTCAAATATTAAGAAATGTACGTATTAGGTAAACTTGTCTCGTCTATAGACACGACTAAATTCATCACAAGAGTTATTCATATAGTTTCGAGACGTGTACGAACATATTTTTAGAGAGACTTGAAATTTAGGTCGTAGAGGTGAGAAGGTATTCAGAACTGGAACATAAAGTGAAAAGCTATAATAAGATCACTAGTAGATCTGTGATCTTATTATAGCAAAGCATATATATAGAGCCGTGATGGCTATCACTAGGCTTAGTGGTTTGAACGCCGGCCTTCCAATCCGAAATTACCGGGTTCGAATCCGGCCTGCACTAATGAATTTTTCAATTTATGTGTAGTTAGTATAACACCAAATAATATCACGTGATTTGACGGTGAAGGAAAACATCGTGAGGAAACTCTATGTCATGACCATCCGTGCTGGCACTGGTATGTGAAATGGAGAAGGCAATGGCAACACCACTCCATTATAACTGACAAGAAAGTCGTCGTGTTTTTCATTTTCGCATAATGACCACGACCCTCAGTCATGAGGAAATACGACTTAGAAGAAGAAGCAGATCTGTTGAAGTTCTATTAATGCTCGGTCTCATTGTTACTTAACATGGTAAGACCAGGTGCAGTGAAAATGTCAAATAAGTATTTCACAAGATGAGATTCGTTTAAATAAATTTTTAAGATTACATAAATGTCCGTTTATCGTATTACCGCGGTAATTTATTACGGTGTTTAAATATTCACTTGCATCTCATTTTCTATGTTATGATGTTCTGCAGCGTAAATCATTTTAGTTACAGCTTTTAAGCTTCCGTTGAAGTTTATTAAAATGTTTAACTTAATTTATGTTACACAATAATTTCTTAAACATAATCACGTTATTTGTTAGCTTATTTTTTAAAAGATAGTCAGCAGTTTATATATACTTTTTGCAATATTTAATTAAGTTAGTTTTCTTATTTGTCAAAGCATCACTGTAGAGATTATTTCTGTCACCAAGTAGTAATGAGGTCCGGTTAGATGGACCCTAAAGCCAGTAATGTTAACTTAACAGGTCAATCTACTATCTCAAGACTAGAAGTACAGTATAGTTTTATATAAACATCCTTAATGTCACTTTATTCTTATAGCTATCAAATTGCTTAGCACGTTGTAAAAGTCGTAATTGTCTCGACTCTTCTTTAACTTAATGAACTTTATTGAATTTATAAAATCAATGAAAAATTTCTTCACGATTCCATCTCTTTCTAGCTATACATCCCACATGGTGATGGGGTCAGCTTTTCTCCAGAGTATTATAGATTTATTCGGGGTACATAAATTCAGAAACCGCAACTTATCATCTTGTCAATATTGGCTCTTAGTTGATAAGCAAACATGTTCACAAAACTTCCGAAGCAGGATTTATTACTTGGTGTAAGTTTCCCCGATAACTTGTTTGACTTAGGCGATATTTCCTTATTAACATCGGCGGTAGATTGACTTTTGAAATGTTTATCTTTTAATTAGAAAGTGTACAGTTTTATCAACAAGTACTACTTTTTATTAGCATACCTAGGAAGGGTGGGCAACCATATCTTTACGCTGCCTACCCTCTTAAGCCTTAAGCTTTTATTACTTACTATCAAGTGTCTTACTCTTATGAATAAAAGTTAAAAAAAAATTCAGATTTCTTTTACATCTGTTTGAAAAATAAATATTTGTTATTAATTATAATCTGAAACTGAAACGGAGACTCGTGTCCTATTATTTTTGATATTAAAATAAACTGGGACAAGCAGTAAAAACGAAAAATATAAAATGTGATATAAAATCTTTTGAAATTCCATTCAAACTTTGGCCAAATTTAAAATGCTTTTTACTCATTTACTTGCTTTTTAAAGTTCGGGTCAGTAAACAATGTCGCTGATATTTGCGTTGGGCGAGCAGCGAGAGACGTAATTTCACGAATGTGTTTTACGTGTAATATTTAAAAAAGTTTCGAGATTTTTTTAACATGGTCTAAAAGTACAAAATAAAAAGAACATTTCTAATAAATGTAGAAAAGAATATCATTTGTCGTGTTTAAGTGTCTCTATTTAACCAATGAAGAAAAAAATACGAGTATGTGTCACACGCGGTAAAGGTGAAACTTTGTATTATGGTTAATTATACTTTAATGATAGATGTAAATGATTTCATTCTCTCCCAGACTAAATCCTAGCTATGAATATGTTTGTCTCTTTTTCGTTTCATCAAATTTTCAAATAACAACCGTGCTAAAGAAATTTCTACCTGAAAAGTAATTTTCAATTCGCAGAAAGTAATTTAGTTTTGTATAAGTCGATAACCATTCACAAAGTTAGAAAATTTTTATATTTCTTTTTTGGAAAAGAGAGATTTTGACGTTTGATTATGTTTTAAGGAGACGAGCTTAATATGGTGTTGCATAACTTTCATGTAATCACTTATTAATAAGTGAACGTTTTTCAAGTGTATTCACCATCATCACCACCCAACTCCAGTCGCTTGTTCGAAATGAGAAATTTTCAAGCAATTATTCTATTACCACACCAGAGTTTTCTAAAAATGAATGCATTCAGCTCTGAATGCTTTCAATGAACTAATTCATTGTGAACTTTCTTTTCAAAAGTATTATTTTGAAAACTACCATTTTATAACTCACGTGCGAGTCTTTCAAAACTTTTGCTTTCTGACTGAATGTCAAGTAGTCTCATTATAACTATGCGAAGTAGTTATTTAATTAGAATTCACGCCGGCTGCGAAACTATGAAAGAATTGTTAGAGAAAAGAATCGGGAAAAATAAAATCATTAACGTCTAACGTAAAAGTGGTTTTATTAAATTGTAAATGGGGAGAAAGCGTTATACGACGCTAAAATTATACTTCGGGTTCAATCCCCAATTGAAATCAGTTCCCGGTTAAGGCAAGAGTCGTGAAGAAATCGATAAGTTCCGAAAAGCACAACTTTCGTGGACATGTGACATCAAACACATGTGATACATGAGATTTAACTCCTGTAAGATAATGCTGTAACTAATTATATTAATTTGTTTATTTCTTATTATATTTTCTCTTTCCCTGTAACAAATTGTAGCTATTATTTAACATGAAAGTTTCATTTTAGTGTATTGTTAAAGTGAATCGAATTTACTTTCGCTATCATTAAATTTTCCAATAAAAGGCCGACTGGAAGAAATTTCAGATTTCAATAAGTAGTACCTTCGCACTTATTTCTATGCATGTAACATCTTCGTTGTAAATTCTGTGTGATAATGTTAATAAACGAATAAAAATTCATAACTTACTTAAAAAAATATTTGAAGTTATAAAGATAAAACCATCATTAAAGCCAAAGTGAAAAGTTCACAAGATGTGATTGTTCGCGGGACCTTTTGGTGAAGTGACAAATGTTCCTAATTGCTCGTTGTATAAGAAATATTTACAAATAAAACCCAAACATGAATTGGAGAATATTACTAACCTTCTATACGTGTCAAACTGGTTGTGAATGAACTAAAAAGATGTACAAATCTAATTATACCGAATGTAAGAAATAATAATTAAAAAATATTCAAAATAGGCAAAAATAAGCGAGGACCCTGAATTGTGGTGTCAGGGGGATGAGAGGTTCATAAAAAAACCTTAAATATACACTGAAATTATGTATCATATGGGTATACTACTTCGAATCCCTTAAACAAAACATTAACAATATTAAGAATTATTAATATTCTTTATCCTTGACACACAAAATGTAAATGAATTAAGTTACATTTTCAAAAATTCTAATTCCTTTAAAATATATTTAAAAGAGCTAGTAACACTATGAACTAAACACTAAGGAGTTTCTTTGTTAGAATTATACTTTCATATTTCAAACTTAGTAAGGTTTTGAATGTGTATGTTCTGTTTCAGTGCAGAATTCTTATGTTCTTATAGTAATATGTTCGCCAGATTATTCTGATCAAGATTGCTCTTCATCTTCTCATCAACTTCGCTCTATAGTTAAATAACTGTATTATTAGTATTATATTATAAGGGATATAAAATTATAACAGGTATGTCTCTTGAATGAAACGGCTTAAACCTCTTAGCTGTCCCCAAGTCGTATCTGCACAGGAAATGATCCCGTCTTTGCTGCAAGTGCGGTTCTTTGTGCAAAGTTCCCCGCGGACCCTGCCGGTGACGTTTCCACATTGGAAGCGAATGAGCTTAGATGTTCAGGATAATTATTATGAAAAGTGACTCAAGCGTCACATTCAAATCTCTGAAAATATCTGCTTACGACTGCACAAGATATATCACTGAACTTACCGGCGGCATTCGATTCAATTATGAAGCTACTTTTGTTTAACTACTATAAGTTGCTTATCTTTAATTTATGATCATGTTAAGTGATAACAAAGCTGATGATGGTAAAGTATACTCGCTATGAACTGTGTAGCTCTCATATGACGACAATCGGAACACGGTAATGTAATAGCAGCAGATTTTTACAATTAGGGAACTCGCCGGCCAGATTTCGAAAAAACCATTCCACTATCAAAACTCTTCAACATTTGGACTGAAAATTATTATAAATTTGATATAGATATACACAGATGCATATCTATATATATACACATATATATCAGTATATATTTATATATACATGTTTAAGTATCTATAGCCCTGACTTGTGAAATGATTGTCCTTCAAATTAACTTCTGTATTTCGTAAACTAACTAAATTGACGGTTCTTAGCTATAAATTAAATTAAAAATAAACAGTCGTCTTTATGTTCCCACTATTGGGATTCAAAGTTTTCTATCACAGGACTCAAGGTCATTTATCAACCACACAGGCCAGGTGTGGGATGAATTATAATAGCTAAAAAGAAATGGTTCATTCCTTTAATGATATTCAACTCTTTTCTTTTGTCTGATGTTGATTTACAATTGTAATGTCTATTGAATATTATTTGAAACAACATTTATATTGTATTATGTTTAAAACATACATATATACTAACATTATCTGCTTACAAAAATGTAGTAGTAGTTTTTAACTATTTTCAGTGTAGCTCGTCGGTTACTCCTAACGTTTTCAGACTTGAGATGACACTCCATTAGTCTATTAATAACTTCACTTCGCTTAGATGAGAAAGCGTTTTACTTAAACTTTGAGAGGTGCACTTTTGTCATGTGGTTTTAATAAGGTATAAAAATTTCGTCCACAATGTTCTTTGACGGCAGTGAAAATAAAATATAGTAGTTGGGTAGAAAACACGAAGTTAAATTTAGCGGTCACTTTGTGAAGTTGTTAAGGTCTTATGTTAGGAAAACTATTTAATTATTTAACAGAAAAATGGCCTATTTGATATTTTATTTTAGCCAAAATCATCGGTATGGTTTTTTGTCAAAAATATTTTAATGGTTCAATAGCAAGGTTCGGTTAGCGGTATTACTACAAAGTGTTAAGCTGTTAAAAAACAGTAGGGGAAATATTAAAAAATCAGCAGGATTATATATTTTTAATAATGATACAATTTCTAATACGTAGGTGCCAATAAATAAAAAAAAAACTGTTATGGGAAAGATTCACAATACGAACTTGCAACGTGTAAAAAAAAAGCTATAGCACCTACAATTAGCAATGACCATTTCATGGTTTACTTTATCATCGAATTATTGTTTTAATTTATCTTACTTCCCTTTTATATATAAATTCGCTACATTTTAACATGATCTTGATACATATTTGACATGTAAAGATTGAGGCCTGGGAACGGACTGAAAATAAATTTGCAAACATCAAAGAAATATATATAAAAAACACCTTTGTTATGAAATCTCATGAACGTAATAAACCTTTGTGTTGGATTCAGTAACGCTTTGTAAAAAGTTTTCTTAGAAGCCAATGAATTCTCTTCAGAAGTTATGCTGTAAAAAGAAAATGTATATTGTTTAAAAAATGGGCTACTCTATCAATGCTTGTACTTTTTTTTTAAATGAATAACGACAAAGCATTAGTTTTACTGGTATTATATAAGTGTGCCTTTCTTTAAACTAGCTTACTAGTTTACTTGAACAAAACTCGCTGTGATGAGAAAAATTTACTAGAGAACGATGTTAAAGATACAGCGAAGTGGAAGGATAACAAACAAACACCTGAAATATAAATCACGTCTCCTGAAATTATTCTGGTATATATACATGTAGAGCCAGGATTAAAACATAGATTTATTTATACATAAAATATAAATTACCTCAAATGGTCTCAATACCAAATGATATTCTCTGTCAATCTACTTACAGGAAAATTTGTAAAACCAAAAATATTTTTGTCTAAGAACGTTTCTTTGTATTTTATGAAGATACCTTTATAATTATGTAGCTCTAATAACCGTTACTTTAAAAAATTGTTCGCGGAGAGTACTTTCAACTTAAAAATTAAACAAGATAAAGCCATTAGCGGGCGATTCCGTTGCCAACGGTGTAATGAAGACGCGAAATCGCGCTGAAAGCGTTTCAATATTAACAGCAAAATATCCTGTAGATTTTATACCTGCAAACATAAAACAATGAATTTGTACAAAATGTAACGATAGGATTTCATATTATAATATTTTACGCGGAGTAAATTGGTTAATTTATTAAAGTTTATATCATCAAATGACTATTGGAACGGAAACTCACTTCCGTTTTGTAATCGTCACTAGTAAAGCGTGCTGACTAAACCTTTCTATTGTAGCACTGACATTTGTAATATACATTTCTCATTCAACATATATTTAATTTGCCAGTGTTTACATACACACTCCACAAGTCACCGAGTTAATACTTTTTCTTCTCCTTCTTTATGCTTAATGGCCTCTCTTAAAAGAATTCTGCCAACATCAAGTCAGTCATGGGAGGGACAGTAGATTATTATTACTATTTTAAATATTTATTTTTTCTTAAAAAAGAAGAAAATTCTTGAGTGATATGAGATATCCAGCACCTAAAGCAAGACAAAACAAACATTTATAACCATCACTATTGTTCGTTTGAGCTAGCATTTTATTTTGTTATAACTAACAAAGTGACACAAAATTTCAATAAAGGGACAAAACACAGGATAATGGCAGTTTCATATTAGTAGGGCGAGGGATATAGTCAGGTAAAGGGTAAAGGTTTAGGGCATTCAAAAAATATGTGGTCTAAGGATCCTTCGTCAAGACCACACTCGCAGATTGAGCTATCCCTAATCCTTAGTTTAGCAAGATGAACGGGCTTACAGTTATGGCCGAAACGCATACGACATATTGTGGATGTAACTGATTTGCTAGCTTTGTGGAAGAACCATGGTTTAATAGGGATTTCATCTTGAATGCTTGCGTAATGCTTGCCCATACTGAATTTTGTCTTTCGCCAGTTGTCTTCCCACAGCTTAATACTTTTTACACTGTCCAAACAGGAATTTTATACCAAAGTGACAGCTACGCCATCTTTACAAGGATCTTACAACTACTTAATTTAATTTTATAAGTTATAGATTAATCATATTCTCAATAATATAATTACATGTAAAGCAACATATATACAGTTAAGTAAATCTTAGTGTGAAATATAATAGTACAGTAGGAATTCATTCCAGTTTCTTTCAAGTCAAGAATTACTTTTTTTCTAACAAACTGTTTGTAACCACAATAAATTTCTCTCAATATCTAACATTAGTTTGAAGGGAAACGTATCAATGATTTTGTTTCAAATAAAATATAAAATAGCCTATTTACTAGTTAAATCATGTAAACAGTTTCCCCAAAATCAGATCCTGATACAACCCCTAACAGCTTTACAAAGTGACCGCTAAATTTGACTCCACGTGTTTAACTAACTTTAATTTACGAATTGTGGTGAACCTGATTAGACGAGCGAATAGTTAAATTTCGTTTGAAATTAGATAATTTCATTTGATAATAACTTGTACTTTTGCAGTAAAGTTAGTACGAACTGTTAACGTTTGAAACAAGTCGTTATTTGGTGAATAGTTTAAGCGAAATTTCAAAATATTAAACACGATACAGTTGTTGAGTTTTGTCTTTGTTTAATAACTATAAGTAAGCGTCGATGCCTGTAGTAAAGCGATATTTCGGGTATTTTCATTTTATTATCGCCTTGATTATAGAGAGGTTATTTATCAGTTCCTACTCTTCTGGATGTTGATTATACAATAAAGAAAAAGATATTTAGACTTTTAATCACAGTAATAATTATACACTTATTTTTGTTTGCAGCAACAGATCACGTTATAATTACCACAAAAGGACACGGCACCAATACTAAATAATAAAAGATGAAATAAGGTAATATTTATAACACGAAAAAGTTACAAACAGTACATTAAAATAATAAAGAAAAATTTATAAGAAACAGAAGCTAAAAACAATTAAAACGAATAGTATATAACGTAATTCATTTCAGTTCAACTTAGGTCAAGTGGATTCAGCTTAAGTTGCTTGAAGAACTTGTCATTGCTGGATTTGATAGCCTCGAAAATAGATGGAATATACTATACAGGGATCATTTCGGAAATAGGTACTGGAATTAGGCTATGAAACTTCATCATCGACGTGAGCTAGCATTTTTTTATTGTAAATTTACTTAAAAACTTAATTTTTAATAAGGACTGCGATGACATACAGACTCGCTTATATAATGGAAAACCAGTTACCACCGCAGCTCCTATTTCTTTAACAGTAAACAAACATTACTGTATTTCAGATTGAAGAGCGCTGTAAGCTAGTGAAATTACTGGGGTAACGAAACCCGTTGTCTCTAGACGACGACCGTAATGTGGTGCAGTAACTAGTACCATGTTGTTATGTGCAAGCGTATCACTTACCATCAGGTGAACGTCTCGCTCGTCTCGTCACTTAAAACATAAGAATAAAATAAATCGGTAAATCTAAAATATACCACTTGTTTCATCTAATCAAGTTTTGTTCTATGAACTAGGTAATCATTTATATCCGTAATGAATTTATAATGTCCGCGCTGCAGCATTTAAGTAAAGTTTTTAATTAAAGTTTGCAGCTGCTCGTGACATGGCTCACGGAAGATTTTCCGAGTCAAAAAAAGTTCGGTTGCATATTTTAACAAGTTTGCTTAAAAAACTGACGGACGCTATTTATTTAATTTAGATACTAAGGTGTTGGACTTGACTGCTAACTAAGTTAGTCTAGTGAACAGTACTGTAACTTCTAATAAGTTTACTACAATGAATAATGATACAGAAAGTAGATATTATTGTGTGCATAATTATTCTTTCACATTTTTATTAAAGCGTATTTTAAGTTTTACGTTGAATTTTTCAAATTCAAGGTCAGCTTTCTAACAGGGATAATCAAAAACTCTTATAGTGTAAACAGAAATTGATCCTTATAGATCCAAAGTCAACGTTTTCCTAGATCTGATTTCTTTTATTTTAGGGGACTATCTTACCGACGAACTAAAAATACATTTAAACCTTTTTTTGGATATCATTTCAAATGATGATGTACAATGTTGAGATCATGTTACTATGTTAGTTTTCTATTGTCTGTATAAAAGAAATTTTAATTTTGTTATAAACATTTTTTGTTCTTATAAGTATGTTACATTTTCCACGAGATTTCGATGACTTTTTTTTAAAGAAAAGATATTACTATCTACGTATCCTTAACTCAATAATTATGTAGACAATTCAACGAAGGTTTCTTTTTAAAAATACATGCCCCTTGAAATTAGCCCGGCTCGAAACAAAAGCAATCAAGTTCCAAAGCGGTATAAGACAACTTTCATAAATATTTCAAACTTGTTGCAAAATGACAATAACGGCCAACTCTTCGAATTTAGTCGCGTTACAAAGTTCCTAATGGCCGGCTGCTGTTGAATAATAAATGAGTGCTCACGTTAGAGGATTTGTATAAATTTTTCGCATCACCACTGATAAAATATAATCTAAACTATTGAATCGACCTTACATGGCACCGATTCTGAAAGTTTGCTATTAAAATGCATTTAATTAAAAGTCTTGTTGATATCTTAACTTATCAATGGATAAATCATCAAAATTACAATCATTCTATAGCTGTTTTAAATAACTGAAATAGTAATAGTCATTTTTCACATACTCACAATTAATTTGAAGATTAATTAGTAAAAATAATTGTTTTCAGCTAGACTTAATTTACGACGATTGTAATGTAGTCTTAACTAGCCGGTCCAAGTATTGTTATTGTTGCATAAACAATGTAGGAGTTTTATTCTAAAAAATAATTGTGAAGAGATTATGATAAAATAATGCCAATCATCAGATTTAGATAGGTTATCTAATCAACGTATGTACAAGTAGATTTATCGCACTGAGCAGTATTTGTGTCATTGTTACACAAGGTGCACATTTCTCGAGAAAATGAATACACTGCTAAGTTTTATACTAATTTTTGCTGTGGCGCATTCAGACGATAGATACGCTTTAAATATTATTCACTACAACGACTTTCACGCGAGGTAAGTGGTTATTTACTAGCAAAAGAGAAAATATTTTTGAACACGCTACGATCAATAATAGATTTAAACACGATTTAAAAAGTGTTGCACTTTCTTCATGAGAATGAGAAAGGTATATCCGCGAGTACTTCCAAAATATAATCGCTAAATAAGTTTCAACTTTTTTGTTATATTTTTTAGGTCGTAGATATCGTCTATATAGAGTATATAGAGAGACGTAGGTCTTGTTTAGGTCGTAGATTGTGAAATTCTCAGTCACGGTACTCCAGCTTTCGTATGTTGAGCAGATAAATACATTAAGACTATTATAGTCGAATGAGAAAGACAGCCTGACTAGGTCTGAAGAATTAACCTTCAATCAAACTGAAACGGATCGAAACTTCGGACTCGATCCCGGGACCCGACTGTGTGTGTTTAAAATATTACGAATTTGTAATGATATCGATTTTTTTGCTAATGAACTGAAATAATAAATGTTTAAGGTTTGTAGAGACTAGTCCGACGGGAGCCGTTTGCAATCCTTCAGTCGCGCCGTGCATCGGAGGCTTCGCGCGCTTAGCTACCGTCGTGAGGGAAGCGCTGAAGCTGGAGCCGAACTCCCTGCTGCTCAACGGCGGCGACACCTTCCAGGGCACAATATGGTACAATTTGCTAAGGTGGAACGTCACTCAGGACTTCATGAATATGCTTCCGCATGATGCCCATGTGAGTAAAAAACAGCAAAAAGAAATCACTTACGAATTGAATAGTGCAATCGTTAACTGTTAAAGCATGTATAACCCATGTTAACCTTATTAACTTATATTTACAGGTGCTTGGAAATCACGAGTTTGACAATGGTATCGAAGGTGTCGTACCTTATTTAGAGCACTTAGATTCGAAAGTAGTTGCAGCAAATATTATCGATGATCTGGAACCTACGATACAAGGTCTATATCATCCCAGTATAGTTGTGGAACGAAACGGCAGAAGGATTGGAATAATTGGTGTTATTATTTCAACTACTAATGTATGTAAACAGATTTTTTTTATAGTTCATTACATTTTTTACTTAAATAATTATACTAACAATAAATATTATTAAAGAATTTAGCATCTACAGGACGTTTAGTGTTTACAAACGAAATAGAAGCCGTAAAGCGTGAAGCTGAAAAATTGTACCGAGCTGGAGTCAATATAACTATAGTACTCTCACATTGCGGACTTGATATAGATAAGTAATAACTGATGAAAGTTTTTATTTTTCTTTACAATTTAGTTGCGAAATAAGCTAGATGTTTATCTGGTGGTAAATTATTAAGGTACTAAAGCAAATTGTATTAAGATTAGATAAAACAGAAAATAAGTACTCAAACGAACAATTGAATGAATTGATATTTTCGATATAATTATTTTTCACGATAAAATCTGAGTATTGGCAGTTTAAAATTATTTATGAACGGTACTAACAGATAAAAGTATTTCGCAAATACAAATTTAAGAAAGTACAGGTTACAAACCAACATGGAATTCAATAATTCGTGTATTTCTTTACAGAGAAATAGCACTACATGGAGGTCCACATATAGACATAGTTGTGGGAGGTCATAGTCACACATTATTGTTCAACGGTGACACACCGGAAAACTCCACTTTTGAAGCTAGAGGACCATATCCAGTTGTGGTTGAACAAGAATCTAGAAAGGTCGGTTTAGAATCAACCTTGTCTGTGAGAATTAATTTAAATAAGAAAGAAGGATATACAGTAAAAGAAGTTATCCTTATATGTGGTAGTAGTTTTAGCCACACATGTAATAAACTATAATATTTATCTGCAGCAAATATTTTTAAAGAAGACATATATAATATATATATATATTATACAAAGAAGAAGAGTTTCTTTGAAGGAATACTATTTATCGTCCTTCATGTTATCTTTTAGAAATCATGAGCTAAATAATAATTTGTAGCGAAAAAAAAAACTACTTGTCTAAAAATAATAATGCAAACCCATTTTTTTTTAGGTTTTAATAGTGCAGGCAGCAGCACATACGCAATATTTAGGCGAAATTAAATTATTCTTTGATGATGAAGGTGAACTGTTGGATTGGGAAGGCAATCCTCATTATATTGGAAATGAAATCATACAAGGTAAAAAAATAAATGTAGAAATACTTCACTACAAAAACTTTATAATTGAACCAGTGGACTAATTATGTTTTGTTTCGTTCTTTGTAACTTTTCTAAATTAAAGATATTAATGAATAGAAATAATCAAGTCCAATACAGGAACAAATAATACGCAATACAAAGGTTGTACAATTTTTTTTAAACAAATAATCGTTTGCAGCTCCAGACGTTTTAGCAAAGATTAATTCTTACTTACCTGAAATAACTGAACTGGCGACTAGAGAAGTAGGTTCTTCCATCGTCCATATGTCTTCAAGATGTTCCTGTTCCGAGTGCAATTTAGGCAATTTGATATGCGATGCGTTTATGGATTCGGTAAGGACAATCCACATTGACTTTGTATATTTGTGTGGATTTGATATGTATCAAATTCGGATAGTATATTAGAATACTTATTACATCATTCTCTTCTTTGTGTTGCCATCGTCTAACGACTAATTGCAAATTATAATATCAAGTTCGGTTTTTTACAAGAATGCAAAATAAGGAATGAAACTTTTATGTAATCATTGGCTTAGACTTTTCAGACAAGATGTTAATCTTTTTCCGAACATGCGCATTATTGTGGTTAGGGTACCTTGTTTTTTTCTTTTCGTTAATTGCTGAATCATCTACTTCTTTCAATTTTTTTTATAACTACGTCATTTCATATTTACTTTGTTCCTCAATTTTCAGCTTCAAATGCTTTAATCGTCGTTTCAAAATCTTTCAGGTTATACATAAAGCGCAAGGTACAAATTGGAATTATGCACACTTTTGTGTTATCAACCAGGGTGGTATACGGTCAAACATAGATCCAGGAGGTAAGTGCGTTAGTACTACCAGTAGTTAAGTGTGGTGTATGCTCAATTTAAAAGCTAGTTAAAACTTACAACAAATATTATCTTATGTATAGATCACAACAATGAATTAAAGTACATCATAATTTTGA
>DWMX01001135.1:0-17566 GCA_018246375.1 Byasa alcinous | reverse complement strand
CATATGAACACTTTAGTCATCCCTTGCAAATTTTATAAAAATATCTATTAACATTATCACAGAGTAAAAATATATTAAGTAAAGTTTACTGGTCAGAGACACAATACCCATTTTGATAATTATAGTCTGTGGTTATGCACTTTGGTGATAAGCAATAATTATAAACTGGCTCAAAGGTCTTGACACTACGCCACAAAATCTTAAAAAAATATGAAAAAGTGATTGCACAAATTGTGCATTCGTGTTCAAATATTTTTCAAGTCCTAAATTATTTTATCAAAAAAGTTATCGAAAAGAAATTTTGTTATACGTATATGAACTACATACCTGCATTTTAAAATGGATTTGTCTAATAAGGTAATGTTGCACTTTAATATTTACATTTTTTAACTCTTTTTCAATATTTCTTTCTCTACTTTTTCTTATTTGATATTTATTACCTTTATTTTAGAGTTTCCCTCAATTGAAAAATGATAGATTATTAAGAGCTGCTCTCGGTAAAGAAGTAGATAAAATACCGGTATGGGTAATGCGTCAAGCCGGTCGCTATCTTCCAGAATTCCAAGCAGTCAGAGCTCAACATGATTTCTTCACCGTTTGCCGTACCCCAGAACTAGCATGTGAAGTTACACTTCAACCATTGAGACGATATGAACATTTAGATGCTTCTATCATATTCAGTGACATTCTTGTCATACCTCAAGCACTTGGGATGACTGTAGAAATGCATCCTGGCGTGGTAAATATAAATCAGAAGCTATTCATATGACATTATTTTTTTTAGCATTGTTAAATTAATGTATTTTTAGGGTCCTGTGTTTCCAAAACCATTACAACATCCGGCGGAAATTGACAAATTATGTGAAGAAGGCGCTGTTTCAAGATTAAAATATGTAGGCGAGGCTATAACTTTAACTAGACACAAATTAGAAGGAAAAGTGCCTTTGATTGGATTTACAGGAGCACCAGTAAGCTATTAATAAAGAAAAAATATCATGATGAATTTATTTCAAGTTATAGAAATAAATTTGATTTAATATATTTCAGTTTACATTAATGGGATACATGATTGAAGGTGGAGGAAGTAAAACAATGGCTAAAACCAAAGAATGGCTGGAGAAATATCCAAAGGATGTTCATAAATTGTTGAGTATTCTAAAAAGAGTGATTATAGATTACTTAATAATGCAGGTAATTCCATATAAGAAACTATATTAAATAATTATGATGGTTATTTAGAGATGCGAGTATTTTGTTTCTAAATTAAACAATTACCATTATGATTTTAAAGGTAGAAAGTGGTGCTCAACTACTGCAAATCTTTGAATCTAGTGCAGAACATCTTTCAAAGGAACAGTTTATTGAATATTCAGCTTCATACCTTAAAGATATCAGAAATAATGTTCAAACAGATCTTGAAGAAAAAAAATTGGATCAGGTTCCTATGGTAAGAATTTGACACTTTCAATAAGATTTGTTGGCAAATAAAACGAGTTCTTTTTAACTTTTCAACTAGAGTAAATTAAACTGCAATATGGGAAATTCATGAAATAAATACATCATTGTCATCAGCAGATAGACATCCACTCCAGAATAACTTGATACTGCTTAATCATACCACATAATAGAAACTTAATTCATTGGTTTTAAGGGTAATAAGAATTATGAAGACTGGTATGTGGGTATAGGTTCATATCTGATATTCATGTGTACAGGACAGGTCGAGCCTTATTCATAAGGGTTTCAGTTTCTTGCACATAGCCCACTTTGTAATAGACCATTACCACTACAACTCAGATTTCTGAGATTTGTTAGATGCAGATTGTATCGAATGCAATGGAAATTGGTTGGAGATGCCTATTTTCAACAGTAGATGAGAATATATTGAAATGACGATTACTACAATATATGCTTCTACTGCCAAGGTTATAAATAATAAAAGTAATTGTGCTTGACTGCAGTTGTGTAGACATTTCAGGCAGGATATGCATAGATTACTTCTAAATATGCATAAATTATTTCTATGCATATCTAGAGTTAAAAATAAACTTACCAATTTAAATTCTGCATTGTTGCATACTTTGTGAGTCACTAGTGATTATTTTGGTAGGTTTTGCCAGCCAGTGTAGTCCTTTTTTTACATAAATGAAATGCATGCCCAGAACCATCATTCATGATAAACATAAAGTGATACAATGTAAGTTTCCTAATAATCATGTTACATTATTGGTAGAGATTTTAGTACTTTTACGATTTAGATTATAGGTTTCCAATCTATTATGAATTACTGTCTTCTCTTTACAGGAATAATAATGTCCAATACCCTGTTTAATATCATAGTTAACTATATCAATATTATGTGTCTATTACCCATTAATAATTGCAATTTAAAAATTGATTCACTCTCCCTCTATCTTGCATAATAAAGCTCTCAAGTCCACACTAGGAGGAGCAATACTGCCCTTGTTGAGAACTAACTATTAAAAAGTATAGAGTTCTAAAGGAGAGGGATATTTTTGAACTAAACTTTTTTATTTCAGACAGTTTTTGCCAAAGGAGCAGGTGCTTCCCTGGATGTTCAAGCAGGATTAGGCTATGAAACAATTGGATTAGACTGGACAGTTGATCCAATTGAAGCAAGAAAAATTGTTGGAAATAATATTACTCTGCAAGGTAACCTAGATCCACAGGATTTGTACAAAAGCCCAGTAAGTGAATATATTTACTGTCTTTGGTTTTAAGGTATAGCCTTTATACCTTTTAGAATGTATTTAGGTATAATCATACTTACTAGTATCATATTGTTATAGGTTGGTAAGCACCTGGTGATTTATGTATTTTTTTTTTCTAGTTGCTTTGTATTTTAAAAATATTCCTATATCTTTTATAATCACAATTACAACAACTTTTAAATGCATTTGTGGTGGAATATGAAACTAATGTCCCACAAGAATTTCACAAGAATTTTTTCTTGTTTTGTATGACGGTATTTTAATATTTTTAAAATATTTATGGGATATTTAAAAAGCCCATGATACTGAACTTTGATATGTGGACTCAAAATCGAACCTCTGTGATACAAGGCAATGCTTAGCCACTGCACCATAGAAGCAATTAAATGTTAGTTAAAGATAGTTGTATTAATAATGGTAGAACTAGAAACTGTTGCTAATCAACATTTTTATATTGTCATGTTTTTCTTTTACCTTCCAGGAAGAAATAAAAAAAATGACGATAGAAATGGTCAAAAAATTTGGTAAATATAGGTACATAGCTAATTTGGGACATGGAATAACACCACAAACTCCATTGGAAAGTATGACAGCGTTTACTGAAACAGTTCATGAAGCAATATGAAAGAACATTGTTTGGGGAAAGGGAGCTTGCTGGTTTTTTTAATCAAAATTTATTAATGATATTGTTTGTATATAATGAAATAGTTTAAGACACCAAATCATTACACTTGTTTATACATTAAAGGGTTATTTACATTGAATAAGTTGTCTTTGAGTTTTGGCTTGTAGCTGGCATATCTTCATCATGGTTTCCTGCGGATTTCTTAACATACTGAAATAGATAAAATAATCATTAATATACTTATAAAATAAATATGTTTAACTTTCCCACTACTGGTACGGATTTGAGGCAGATCACAAAGAGATTCCAGTAACTTTTATTGACTATGCTGATCAAGCAGAGGTTGGTAGATGTCACACTTCTACAAACACTGAAACATACCAGTATTCTTTGGACGTTAACCTTACCTGTAACTCAAGCTCAGTGGGGAGCAATCTCAAGCCAATTTGAGACATAGTGCGTAAGACCACTTAATAAAATAATGTATCATAGCTTCAGGAATGTATGACTTTTGTCAATATACAAATAATCTCTTTATTGTTATTATGTATTTATGCCAACAACTAAAAAATCTAAATGTATACATTGATAGTTCTTACTTGGGGATTCACTTGTATTTGTTCATCCATCTCTTGAATATATTGGTGCAGCTTAGTACAAGCAGCCATTTGTTGTTCCAGTACACATAGTGTTTCTGGTGAAGCATACTTCTCAGGGCTATCCAAAAACACCACCATACCATCTTTCTGATTGATCATGGCATATATCTCACCTTCCTCTATCTGAAATGTTTATGTTAATTTACATAAATAATTTTAAATGGTCCAGCAGCGCAGAACCACCTGATCTGTAACACAGAACTCCATGATTCAATTCTGGGGCCACATATGAATTTTGGTTTTATAGAATCTAACTAGCTATCACTTTCTATATTGTAAAACTTATACATATCAGCATAACATGTTTCAACTGTCAAGACATAAGAGCAAGAGTATTTTGTGAAAGAGTATTTCACCACATCAATTGAGATCAAAATGTACTCTTTGAAATTAACTTTATTGATTATAGTTAAGTTTCTAAAATATTTGCTAATTTACACGCTTTATAACTCACAAAAGAAATTTTTTAAATGTAAATATCATTTTACATTAAAAAAACTATTAGAACAATATAAAACTTGATTATTTACCATGTTTAGAATGTATGATTCTGCCTGTGCAGGGCCAGATAACTGTACTCGGGATGCCACATCACTAAGAGATAATGTTAGAAATGTTTTAGTGAGCCTTTGAATATTTTTCTTATACATAGAGTTGAGGACCTAGAAATTTTTATTTTTTAATTTTAAACATCGTGGGTTAATAAACAAATTCATTTACTGAATACATTTACAGAGGATGACAAATAACACATAATAATTAATGACTAATAACCTAACAAACAATCTTATTACATTATAATTAACAGGTTCCAGTTTCAAGAGTTGTAACTAGAGATAATTCAGGTAGGTATAACACCTCTTGTCTCAAGGCGACAAGCACAATGTGTGGCAATGTATATCATTCTAGCTAGTGCCACATTTTTATTTTGCTTACCATAAGTTGAGTTTTTCTAATCTTTTCTCTTTGACATACATTGTGCTCTTTGCTTTGAAACAAGATATTAAGTCTGGTTGCCAGAATAATGTCATTTGCCAAGAGGCTCAAACATGAAACAGTAATATTTTCACTCTAGGTTTTCTCTATTGTTTAAATTTTATTAAACAACTATGATTGGTTTCACCACATATATAATCTATCATTTACAATGGGAGTGAAATAAAAATTGGTTTGAATTAAAGTATCACCAGATGCCTAAAAATATAAGCCCCGGGCATCAGATTAAGTGTACCTAACCTATAGATTCTCCAACAACAGACCTACCAATAAAAATCCAACAATTTGTCATTTCAATGCATATTTAATATATAATAAGTAAAAATACCTTTACTTACTTGATTCACCAATCCCATATTTTTATCTCGAACAAAAGTCTCCCTGTGTTTGATAGCTGCATGCTGAGAAGTTGCTAATTCATGATAAGCTACTGATAGCGGTTTTAAAAATCTACATACTACTTGTGAAGTGTATTTCGGCATAGTTAATATCTGAAAACAATGCAATTGCTTTAAGATTCCTAAAATCGTCACTAACACATGTTAAGTTAAACATTTTTATCTTACCTTTCCATGCAAGATAAATGAAATTAAAATGTACTTTTTATAAGCTTCTAGCATAATGTGGGACACAACCATAGCAGGAACAGTGACTACTACTTCAAAAAAATATAAAGCTCGATCATAGTTCTTCATGGCTGTATATATCATTCCTCCATAGTAATAGTACAACAGGAAATGTTTTGAGTCATTGTTACCGCCAAGCTAAAATTAATAGATAACATTCCATGTTTAACATTTTTTTCTTATTAACCATAATAAAAAATATTTTCATTAATTTTCTCCTACAGCACAAGTTCTTAAATTTTTTCAAATGTGATTTATTAAGCCTTCCTTAAAATAATACAAGATATTTTGTAGATAACTGTGAATAAATTAAATGGGTCACATTAATCTTTACCTAACAGTCAACTAAAATACAATTTACCTCTGTTCCAATGCCTGTTACATCAGTATCTAAAAATTCAAGAGCTGGTTTCATACACTTAGAGAGCAAGCAAAGTTGACATAAATCTGCATGAATAGAAGTCAATTGTGAATCAAATAATTGGATTTTCTTAACAGCAATTTTGAGAATTTTAATCCCTCGTATTGGTTGTTTTATCTCAACTAAATGTTCAGTGAGTTGATGACATAACTCTGCATCTACAAAGACAACAAAAAGATAAAAAACATTAAAAAATAAAATAAATTCTACATATGCTGTATAAAATCTATATAAAGAATTATTACATACATAAATCGGGTGCCAAACGTACTTGTTCTCCATTACAATTAGTTATGAATTCATAAACCTTTTGAAACATATTTGTTTTATCAACATCACTAGCACCCTGAAAACATTGATTTGTATTGGTATAAATCATTAAGTGATCATTATTAAGCATATATAAAATGTATTAAGTACCAATCTGCATTAAATTATTTTCTCTAGAATAGATGTTATGATAGAGAAACACAGCTAGAGATATACTGTTCAACAACTGAATGACTGGCTGTTAGAACACATTTAATGTAGGTATGACCTCTAAGAGCGTATTAAGATAATAATTCTGATAAAATAAAACATGCCTCCACTTTACTTATGGCTAGTCCTCAATCAAAAATGATCCAATTTGTAAAAACAAAAACCTGTTCAGGAAAGCCTGGTTTATTTCTTTTTTTACATTTAAAACAAAGTATACAAACAGACAAATTACTAACCTGTGGATTAGAATATTTAGCAACAAGGACAGCTAAAACACCCAGAGAATGTTGTTGAATATCAAGAGTTTCCAATACTGTATTAAGATGAGCACTGTTCCGTTGGAGTACCTCATCTGACTTTCCTATCATTTCAACCAATTCTCTAAAATGACCTACAAAATAAAGTTTTTTAAGGTTAATTACATTTTTGTATTACAATTTACAATAAATCTGCTTTATAGTTAGTAAGAACCTGAATAAGTGTTAAGCTACTAGAAAACTGATATACTTTATATTAAAAAAACCGTTTAAGGAATAGTTATTATATTAATAACTAGATTTTGATTTTATTTAGTTAAAAAATCTGTTAAATCTTTATGACACAATAAAATTTAAATCAAGAAATCTAATAAGTTTCTCTGTCAGAGGAGTTGGCGAAGAAATAGGTTGAAACTTTGCGAAAAATACACTACAACTACAAGTGAAATACTGTTTATGAACAATTTTTTTTCTTATTGTTTTTCTATACTTTAATTGTTTTAGATTTATACAAGTTTTATTTTTAGACGTATCTAATATTCACTAGTGTACCTGATGCAGATGATGTCCGAACATTATTCACAAATTGCTCTAAAGGAGAAGCCATAATAAACGACTTGGAAAGTATTTGAAAACTAAACTGAAAATAATACTCTGAGTATAAATTGGAAGCAAATAGGCAATTCCAGCCTTTTTATACAAAACGTTAACGATGACATTGATTAAACCCAACAATACCAAACCTCTTACCAGTGTTGCCAGTTGATCAAGCATTTACAGTCTATAAAAAAAGTTAATTATTTTAAATTTACTGATGGCAGAACAAACTTCATCTGCACCATCTGGATAATTTTCTAAATTCCACTGCTTATCGCTAATGTTATTTCTTAAAACACGTATTTATAAACGTAACTGATACAAATTTGTATACGATGTAACTGATACATGTACTTTTGTAGACAGACCATAATAAATAAATAATTTGTTATCAACTGTCTCTAACAGTATTTATGTATTCATGTGACAGGGAAAAATTAACCTACGTTTTACTAAGTATAAACCGCTTTTTTCATTGCTAATATTTTCTATACAAGGAACCTATGTTGCCACCATCCAGCTGTACATATTATTACTGCGCCCATTTTTAAAGTAAAGAAAATATGATAAATCTAATGTACAAGCAGGAAATAAATATATCCACTCAATTCGGCATCTTTGTTGTTCGTATTGAGTCAACAGCAAATATTCCACTTTTACACTTTCTCTCATTACCTAATACTACCGCAAACATTAGAACTTAGTTAGATATACAGAAAAACACTTTATTGCCCCCTTTTAAGGTAGGTACAGTCAATTGAATAAAGTAAACTAATAACCGAAATATTTACAATGGCCTTATCGCTATAAACGATCTCTTCCAGGCAACTCTATAGAACAAAAGAGATAAAATAAATTAATAAAGTATTTTTCAATTTTTAATGTTCCGGTATCGTCGTTGAGTTTATTTTCTTTTTAAAAATAATTAGTTACAAATATTCCTAAGATCTAAGCTAAATAGAACCATATCAAAAAGACTTGTTCCCATCTAACTTGTATTAGTCATGATTATGAAGATTCAAATTGGATCGAATAACTAAATGAAGTCATAAAATAGTTCATAATATAAATCTCTGTTATCACTTCTCTGATATGAATTTGTGTGGTGGTTATCTAAAATAGGAAACCGAAAATTATAAAATTGGAGATAATGAATTCTGGTTTAAATGAATGCTAAATGAAATATATACTACTGTATGTATGAATATTACTATATATAAATACAAAGATATAATGAGATGAATACAAAGTACAAATAGTTTAAAAGCACACGTTTAGGCCGAATCCTTTGTGTCCAATTTCATATTTACTAAAAAAATAACATATTTTTATTATGCATTCAGTAATTCAGTTTTTTATTGTCATTTGTGTAGTTTGAAAGTGATAAGTGATAGTGTTATTAAGTTTTTTAGTCTAAAGAAATATGTGCTCGGTACAGATAAACAACAACACTTTAATTAATACTTTAACTAAGCAATTAAGCGAACTGGAGTTATTACAATCTATGTATCCAAATCAAGATGAAATTGTATTAGGCGATAACAATGTACTCGAAAACATTAACAATTTTCTCGAAAATAAAACATTTGTCGTGCCGAATTACCTAGATTTTGTCTTAAAAGTTTGTTTTGAAGGAATAAAATTAGAGATTTGCGTAAATTTACCAAGTCTTTATCCTGAGAAGGAACCAGATGTTTGCGTACGGTGTAATCAGTTTAACAGATATCAAGAAAGTCATTTAAATTCTGAGTTATGTAAATATATCAAAAGTATTCATGAAAATGAAGTGTGCTTATATACAGTAATAACATGGTTACAAGAAAATATAAACACTTTTAAAGCCCACGAAGAAAATGCCATTAAACTTCCTCAAAAACCTCTGGTATCAAAAGATATACCATCCACTTTTGTAAGAATTTGGATTTTTTCACATCACATCTATTGTAAATATAAAAGAGAGCAAATAATCAAAAAGGCCAAAGAACTTAATATAACTGGGTTTTGTTTACTTGGAAAACCAGGAATTATTTGTATAGAAGGAGCTGATGACTCTTGTTCAGAATGGTGGAAAGATATTAAAACCATGAATTGGAAAAAAATATGTATTAGAAAAACAGAAACTTTTGAACTAACTAAAAAAGATGAATGCCTAAAATTTGCAGACTTTCAGGAAGTCAATTTCAAAAACCATACCACTAAAAATAATAAGACAGGGTTTTCAAATTTTATTGCAGAGCATCATCTTAGTGAGGAACTTAGTGACTTTTTAAGATTATAATGTTACACAAGGAGTAGTTCATTAAATGTTCTAAGCAAAGATGAAAACTGTGTTTACATGCAATTTATACATTATCAAGAAAATTCCCGGCGAATTTACAAGGACTAGATGAATTGGAATTATTGATGTTAAACATGATTAAGATATTTTGTTTCATACAAAATTAACAATGGCTTATTTTAAAAAAAATGCATCTATTAATGTTACCAACATGTATTGCTATGAAACTAATTCATAATAAATAAAATCAATACTTGTGTTTTTTGTTGTAATTTATTATCTCCAAAGAGGTGTTTTTGTTTCATATGGTTCATCATTTTGTTCTTGACATCATATGAATATGGTCCAAATTTTCCTGTAAATATCGCGGGTATTAAAATTAAAATATTTTGAAATCAAACCTGCGTTTTATTTTTTTCTTGTAAGTTTTGTGTATCATCAATAATAAGTTACAAATAATCACTTATAAATTGCTCTACTCTCTCGTATTTTATTACATATATTTAAAACACTGCAACTATTTGATTAATCAAAAAAGTAAACTTAAAATTTATAAAACCTGTAATGGCTGTATAAACTTTAAACATTTGTCCTTAAATGTCGAATTTGACAGGTGATTTTAAATAAACAATAATACTACAAAAATGCTTTTTTATGCACGAACTAAGTTAAAAAATCAAGAACTTTAAAACATAACAACTTCCAAAATGTTTCATTGTGCAATGCGACAAGTAGAAGAAAGACATGTTGCTTATCAGGTTGATCTAATGACTTGGAGTAACCGTCTGGATTTGTTAGCGATTAGCAACTTTAAAGGTAATGAATATGTTATAGTATACATTGTTATATCATCTATTTATCAGATATTACATTTAGTAGATTTTTATTATCTAATGTCAAAAATATGTGTTAAGTATTCTTTCATTACTTTGCAGGAGAAGTTCAAGTACATAGATTACATTGGCAAAAAGTGTGGAGTTTACCACCACCACGAGAAGATGTCACTGTACAAGCAATTGCTTGGAGACCAGATGGCAAGGTAATGGAAATATAAACCAAATAAATTTAAAGCAATTCAACATCATCATCATCATCATATGAACCGATGGATATCCACTGCTGGACATAGGTCACTTGCAATTTGTTCCACAAAATGCGGTCTTGTGTGGTCTGAGTCCAGTGACTCCCAGCGATTCTTTTTATATTGTCTGTCCACCTAGTGGGAGGTCTGTAGTAAAGCAATTGTTGTAGGCTTAAAATGAATTAGCCAAATAATTGAAATTAGTTCAGTTTAATCAGTTTATCTTTAAAAAAATGTTTTATATTGAGTAAAATAATTAGAATGTTTTTTGTATGATAAGAAAAATAACATATTTTTCTCTACATATTAATTTAGACATGATTTTCAGGCTTTAGCAATTGGTTACAGCTTTGGAAGTGTTTATGTTGTGGATATAGAAGATAAAGATATTTTAGACAAGTACGATTTTAATGCTGAGACATCAGAAGATCCTTATGATTGCAAACCTGTGGGCATATCCTGTATAACTTGGGCTGTTAAATCAGGAGTATTGGAGAGTGCAACAGAATATAATGTTTATGTATGTTTTTAATATAATTATTATCCAAATTTGTTTGGTGATTGTGTCTAACTAATAATAGTGTTGTGTAGATAATAGGCATAATTCTTAATGCTGAGCCCTGGCTAAATTATAACTTACTAATCTGGACAATAATTTTGGAAGTTTGAGCAACACTTAGTAGTGGTTGTTGTACCAAGTAGTTTATCTCAAAAATCTCACTCCTTAATAATACTTAAGATAGTTATTTTTACATTTACCAAATCAAAAACATTTTAGTTACTTTCTAGCTTTTATTATAATGATTGTACTATGTGTTTAACTTTTAGGATGATGCTACTATATTTTTGCAAAAAACTCCATCCCCAAGTACTTCATATAAAAATCAAGGAGCAGATGATGTTGTAAAATGTTACAAAGAAATTCCAGAACCATCTCAGTTAAGCATGCTATTGATTGGATATGGTAATGGTAATATTTACATGAGTGTATTCGGAAGATATCCATATGGTACCATACATTTGGCCCAATTAGTTAATGATGAGTGTGGAGAATATAAAGTACTCAACATTAATTTATCTAATGATTTTAGTGTAATGGAGGTACTTTATTTAGACAGAATCACTAAAAATATATTTTTGACAGTGATTAATACAAGTGTTCTATCTGCATATTCTGAGGAATTATTTGTGGTAGCAAGTAAGCATAATCAAGTTGTGCAATTATTGTCACATCTTGATCAAACTATGATATCAATTACGGAAGCTTGGGAGCATATATTACTAGAAATGGACTCAAAAATGGCATATTATGCATCTTCCATGCCTCAAGGTGGAGTTGCAGCTGATCTTTTGGAGTTGCTAATGCTTGGTTTGTACATGAAATTTTTATCATTATATCAATTCTAATATAGTTATCCTCTTATATAATTTATTGCTGGTAATTAAACTTTTAGGAGTGCCATCAGATGAACTTGAATTGTTTTTACTTCAAGAGCTGACTGCTAAAGGATTAAAAAAATTTGGTAATTCTGTTGAATTAAGTTATTCAACAATACAAAAACTGGTCTTAAAACAGCTGAACATTGTAGGACATAATTTGTCTTACTATCTTTCAGACATTAGAGGTTTAACCAGAATACCAGACAGATTTAAGGTACAACTTTTAAAATATTTTTTATGAAGGTAATTTAAATAAAAGCAATGAATTATAATTTTTTGCTTTCAGATTCTAGGCCTTGATGAGACTACTGTTACACGATCTATCAGAGCATGTTGCGCATTTTTAAATAAATGTTTAGAGTTACAACAAGTTATTGATGCGTCAATGCGAAACTATAAAGCATTCTTTCGATGGTTGTTTGTTGTAATTATTCGCTTATTAGATGATCAAATACCTACTGAAATAGTCAAAATTACTCAACAAGAACTTACTCACATAGCCGAATTTTTGTACAATTTTGACAACATCCAAAATGAAACAGATAATGCACCAGAAAAGCCAGTCAAATTTAATTTGGAAAGGTTAGCACAGTATTTGCAAGACCAGGAATTAACAATACTTCCCGATGATGAAGATAATCCATGGCACAAATTTCTAAAAGAGAACTCATGTTTGGTTAATGACAGTGACACAATCTTTTCAATGACTGAATTTAAAAGATTTTCATTAGTTCAGCAACAAAAGTACTTAAAGGATGCAATAAATCAAGTATTTGATGTAACAGGGAAAAATGTGGGCAAACACTTTTCTGTAATTTATAACATTAAATGTTATGAAAACAAAGGAATAGTTTTAAGCCCAGAAAAATATTTGAAAATTTCACAAACCTATGATCCAGACCAAGAAAGATTTCTGATGGTATTAGTGGACATTAGGAATGCCTCTGATGGGTTATGTTTTATATCTATGCAATTAAAGGAAAAAGTTATTTCAGCAGTCGCCACAAAATATTACTTTTCAGCAAGTTTGTTACAAGAAGGAAATCAAAGTCGTACAGAAGAAGAATCTTTAGAAATAATGGATGTGCAATTTTATTCCCCTGAATACCTTTCTTTACTTATAAGGAATCCACGTAATGAAGATAATACCATTTTTATTCAGCTTCCAACAAAAATTGCGCTAGAAAACTCGAATGATTTAAACCTGAAATCTAAAATATGTGTTTTCAATGATAATATGTTAAAAAAGAACATTTCTCCTCTGCTAGATCAAAGTGTTTATAAAGTGCTTGAAAAACTTGACGGTCGTCGAATTGCAGTATCAGGTGGGCGCAAGGTTGCTCTTGTTTTATCAAAAACCCAAAGAAAAGTGAGAGTGTACGAAATGGAAGTGAATGGAGAAGATGAAGAGGATGAAACCTTATATGCTACACCTGTGTCACAAACAACTCATGCAGGTGATACAAATCAATTGACACCTGATAAACATAATTCCACTACAGAAGATAATTTTTTCTAAAAATAAAGTATATATGGCGGCGAACTTCAAATTCAATCAATACTGCTGAGAAAATAAGTTGAACAATTATTAAAGTATATATACGTAATTTTTAAGGTGCAGTTTCTTTTTTTTTTTCATGAAATGTAAATCATTAAATATTTTAATATTTTTTCCTTGATTCAGGTGTACCGTTCACCTCTTTTTTAACTGCCTGGCGTGTAGCAGTGTTTACCTGCGTGCCTAATAATACGGTGTGCTCTGGTTGGAATACAGGGCCACATGTGGAATTTTCAAATGAGCCTGACTGGGTGACATTGCATTGCTTTGGCTGTGAACATTTCAGAGCCAGAGTATTCTGGGGCCTAATCGTCATTTAACGCCATGTATAACTTAGGTCAAAGTAAGACATTTGCATCATTATTGCATTTTACCTGGTCATATAACGATTATATGCGCGCATTCCACGTAGTTCTTTATCACCAAAACGCAATCATTGAAAAAAGTGAACGGAGAATAGAACGTCTATCTTTTTAAAAAAAAAAATCTTGATTATGATGTGTCAACGAACTCTTATACTGTAGTTGTGCTTTGACCATTTTAAATATAATCATGGAGAAAGTAATGAAATTCCCGTCTTCTTATTATTTTTAGTGTACATAAAGATACTTTCATTGTATTAAAAAAATGGTTATAAGAACAATTTTTTTACTTCTTGATGTGATTGGGTAAACACTATCAAAATTAGGGTTATATATAAATTATGGTTTAAATACCCATTGTAGATAAAAATAAAACTTTCTAAAAATAATTTAATGTCATAAATACAGATCTTAAATTTACCAAGCAAATAAAATATACAAATTTTCAAACGTTTGTGTCAAACGAATGAAAAAAAATAACGAAAAATTTTACACTGATGGCTTGTGCATTTTATTATTTGCCAACTGTTAAAACCTAATCATATTTTTCACTACTCAAATACAAAGCTTATTCTAAAATATTTGAACTATAGAAATCGCTAATAAAAGCGTAGTTACAAAAAATAATTTAAAACTCGGTTATGTATAAATATTTTATATACATATATGTCTACATAGATCTATTTATATATATATGAGTGTACATAAAATAAAACATTTTAACTCGACATGGGATTTAATCTTATAATACTAGTTAATGCTTTAAAAGCATGCATTGTTTTCAGAGCCAGTTGTTAATAATTAATCCTAAATTTTAAGATTACTGTTTCTTTAAAATAGGTTTTATATTAAACTTTGTGATGGAGTTTTTATCTGGATATTTTCAAACACTGAATTAAAATCAGTGTCTAATCCTTGATTGTCAATTCCATACATTAATTGTTCAGATGATACATTTCTACTAGGTCCCGGCATTGGAGTTATAGTAGTCGTTGTGCGGTTATAAATTTCATCTCCATCAGCTTCGTCTTCTTCAACATCGTCTACTGTAAAGTTACGATAAAATGTGAATCACTAAACAATATGAAAAAGAAAAAGTAAGTAGAGGTACACTATTCTTCACAAAGCATACATTTAAAATAAAATCTGCATGTTGTTTATACATAATTTTTTTAAAAAATATGTTACATTATTAAAAGGTTGCTGGTTTTCCCTTTATATACTTAAGCGCAATGATATTCTGTCTTTATATTTGAAAAGGAATGTCCAGTATTAAACATAACTAAAAAAGCTACTGGATAGCAGTAAAAACACATTCATTTTATTTTGAGTAATATAACACACACCACAATTAACTCACCTGGTACAACAGCATGACCATCATATTTTCTCCACTGTTTTCTTAATCGATAATAAATAATAGCACAGCCAATCAAAACAATTATAGAGATAACAATTGCAACAAGTTTTATTGCATCAATTGCAGAAAAAGTTGTACCTTTAACAATCATTTCTACTTCACCAGCTGAAATTTTTGAACCGTCAAGATGTTTTGACAAACACACATAATTGCCAGATTCTCTAGGTGACACATTCTGGAAAAAATTAATATTAAGGAATTAAAAAATAAGTCCTAATTGAAATGCCTATATTGTAGATACTAATGGCAAAAATTTTACGAAATCTGAATGAATGTTTACCTTTGGGTAACTGCCTGCCCATAACACGGAGACACAAGTATGATATACATTGCTTCACATTGTGCTTACTGCCTTAAGATTTTGAGCTTCTAAGCCCAGTAATTTCAAAAATATTTACAAAAATTTCTAACCAGAACATGTTAATGTTTGCCCACTAAAATTTACTGGCTGGAGTAGGTAGATACCTATCTAAGTACCATCTATCTGTCTGTGATCATCTGGTCACTCAGTAACGCTCACCAAAAGTAAGAACAAGTTTTCTTATTAATGATATGTCCTTGTCCATAATATTATTTCAATGATTAATCCTTTACATTATTTTATTTACATACCTCAATCTTGATAACAACTAACATTTAGCTGTATGATGGATGGATAATATAGATATTGTTGACTTTCTTATTTATAGTTTTTTATCTTAAATGAACTTCGTAGGTTAATCTAGTATATGCAGTTAAAAACAAATTCCGATTCAGTTTTACCACAAAGTGTAAAATATTAGAATAACTAGGTTTCCTTTAAATCAATAATAATCCAACAAAAAAAAATATAGTTTGTCTTAGTGAAAAATAACTTACATCTATCTGTAGTTTCCCAGACAATACTTCATATTTGTATTTCTTTTCATCAAAATCATTATCAGGGCCAATAACTTTGGTTTTGTTAACAAGCCAAAACATGAAATTGTGGGTAAAATCATTGCTGTTGCAGTTCAAGACTGCTGTTGTACCAGCAGACACTTCTTTAACTATGGAATTTTTAATCTCTGCTGCCATTTCAGATTCAACTGCTCACTTAGACAAAATGATTATATCATCAATATTTGACACACCACCTTTATGTCATAACTGTACAAACATTTTCAGTCAATGAATGTGTGCCAAGTTTAAAATTATCTACAGTCCATGAAGTCACATGCTTTTCATTTTAGAATCTAGTATAAAATATGTTGTTTAGTAGAAAACTTTCTCTATTAATAGCGACTACTTCTGCTTGAATGCTGTATTAGGTGCATGAATACTTCAGCACAAAGAACTGGTAATAACATCCAAATAGGAGTCATTACCACGTAAATAGGAAGGTATAATTTTGTGTATTCCAATTTGATACAAATTATTATCTGCGCTGCCATTTTGAGGCCAATTGCCGCTATGTACCATACATTTTTATTTATAGTACCTCTAAATCTTTCTATGCCATTTCGACAGTGGGAAATCATATGGAATAACACGTATATTAATAATATACTGTCGTAAACCCACATTGGTATAAAAACTATAAACCAATTCCAGTGTGTCCTAGACTCTAATCTAAGACATAACAAAATTAGAAATACAAGAAATATAAACCAAGTAAATAAAGCTCTGTGTAAAATAGCCATTATCTCTACGTAAGTATTAAATTATAAATAGATACAAATTTACGAGAACCAATGGCTTTAGTGTCACATTTTTCTTCTCTAAAGTAAAGAGTGAAGGGCAAAGGTATTTATTGCATTCAAAACCATGATGTTATTAGTAAATTTTCCTAATAATGTTCCTCATAGGAAAGCCAAAGTAAATCTTGTAACTTATATGTGCTTTCTATGTATTGGATTATGGACATAGGGTCTATTCCTATTTATAAAAAATTAAGGAAATAATATCTAAACCGTAGTTGTGTCTATTAATTTTCTGTCTTTTAATGTTTTACATGGTCTGTCAATGCCTTAACCCGATGATTGTTTCATTTGTATCAGTGTAAGACCTACCGTT
>DWMX01001134.1:0-17567 GCA_018246375.1 Byasa alcinous | reverse complement strand
CGCGGTATCGAAAGTCCAGATTGCCTTAATGGTCGCCGACCTTCGAAGGAAGATGGCACTTTAAGAAGAAGAAGAAAGACAACACATAAATAATTTAACACGCGTAACTATGTCCTATCCAGTTTGACGCACTCCGTGTATCCGTCGTCAAATGCATTAACAACTGCCCTCCGATATATAACTAAATCCCGCCGCCGCGCCGCAGATCGCTTCCGTCTACCCACATAGGAGGGTATATCTCCTATACCTCCTATGTGTAGATACATTATAAACAGATGTTTATTGTGTTAAGTAATATTTCTGTACGCTCGTACGTAAGATGAACATTTAAACACAACAGGAACTGCTAACGTTAGTCTTAATTGTAGAATGTAATGCAGTTATAATTATACTATCTCATCAAATTAAGGTATGTTGGTGTTTACTAAAATTAATTTATATAACTTTATACAGTGTTTTTGAACAGCTAACGTTTCTAATTTATAACTTATCGTGGGTTTATATAAAAAAAAGAGTGAATAGGCTGTTACATAGTTAATGCGCTTTACCGCCACACTTCAAGTATTTACCTTGTATATGTATATAAAAAAAAAACTGTAGTGATATGTTTTGTATGTTTAAATAACTTGCTTGTTCGACTTATAACGAAGTTGCCTTATCTTTCGCTGACGCGTCGCGTACCAAGGACCGTTACGTAGAATGCTAGTTCAGCGGTCAGCTTGCAATGTATGTGGGACCGGAAACATAACCATGTAGTGGCCTCAGCAAACGGTTTTACATTTCTATATACTAATTACTTTGCATTCATTTAAACAAAGAACGATGCGAAGGTGTTAGGTGTATATTTTCGCCGTCACCACGTTTTCGAGCCGCTGTCCATATAGCTAGTCAATCCTGTGCATTTGCAAGATTAACAACTTGTGTAGTCCTGTTTGTGTGCTAAATCTTTACCTATTGTTTGTAAGTTTAAACTTTTATAAATTTAATTAGTTAAAGTTGTAAACGAAAGTTAAGAATATCGTTTTAATTTTATCAAATGTATATGTTTGGTAGATTGTCTATGAGGAGTTTAATATCGTGTTTAGATCAATGAAATAATCTCTTGTACATGGGAAACAGTTAACCGGTTAATATAGTTAACCATGCATAGGAAAGTTGTTTATCTGTGTTCAGCTCTGTTATGATGCAGCCGGCGGTGGCGGCTGGCGGGTGGCGGGCGGTAGGCGGCGGCGCGTGGTGGCACACATTAAGATTAGTTTCTACGCGTGTTTGCGATTGCGGAGAGCAGGGCAAGTGGGTCGTGGCTGCCGGTGGCCGTTACTGCTCAGTCGTGCACCGCGCTGCGCCGCCGCTAGCGCACCGGGTTACCAACACGCCGGTAACAGCGCAACTCGAAACACATTATCGGGTTACTAACAGACAGAGCAACAAGAGCGTTAAGTCGAACTCTGTACCGGTCAAAACACCACAGTGTCTTTCCAAACACCTCTTCGGGATCGCATGAGCACCCGTCCGATACTGGTAACTCTCCACGGGTCTCTTCCCGCTGTCCCCTCGGCAATAGGATCACATAAGTGTATTTATTGTAACACGGACAGAAGTATGTATATTGTTGGGCACACGATATACCTTGCCTCACGACGGTGGTAAATGGTGTTATGGTGAAAGTACGTAATATTACTAATTTATTTCTATTTACAGTTTTTTTTTTTCGTTTCCGTATTAGAAATAGTTATAGAAGTAGGTAGACGTCATTTCCCTTTACATTTAAGCGAAATTGACAGGGTTCGAACCCGCGACTTTAGATGCTAAACGGTATTCTTAATTGTTGTGCAATAATGTGAGTACGGCGGTTAACTTAGTTTGAAGATAGTTGTGAGAGGTAACTGGTGAATGATCAATTTGCACAGATAAGCGTAAACATGTTGAAATTCCTGGTTACGCTTATTTGTGATCTATAAATAAATTAGAACGATGTTAATGATATACAAGTAAAGTGTTTGAGGTGGTTTTTACAGAAAATCGTCGCTATGATCAATTACAAGGCCATCGTAGGCAGGTGCGCCAGCAGGAACGAGGTGTGGATAGATCCCGAATTTCCGCCAACGCAGAGCTCCCTCTTCTATTTCAATATCCCTTCGATTACATTCGAATGGAAAAGACCCGCTGTTAGTACACTTATTATCTAACATATATGTATCGGTTGTAGACGCGGTTCCATGCAATGATGATGAGAAACGTATATCCGCATTTATCCAACACACATTTAGCTTAAAGTTTCTTTTAATTATATCAATTTACCGATTGACCGAAAGAGATCGCATTATAATCATCATTGATCTCAAAATCATTGTATGTAACAAGTATTTAATTAAAATATCAAGATTTTTTTTGTACTATAAAGTAGTATAACATCGTGGAAAGTATATTATGTTCTATTTTATACTATTGCAAGTAATTCGCAAGGCTTGCCAGACTTAGGCTCTGGTCTGCGAGAATGTTCGGGCCTCGGTCTCGTTGTCTATAACTCAGCGAGTTGTGCTTGCTGGTTCTTCCGTCTCCAAAACTTATACTTACGTATCATTTAACTGGTAATAGACAAGTGACATTGCTTGAAGGTCTGTTCGGAACTAACGTAATGCTGGATGTTCCACCTCGTGGTGAGTCACGAGAAAGCATTGAAAGCGATCATCACCAGGCACATGTCCACTGATAGACATAGACCTTCCAGAAACATCTCCCCACCGACTGTTGTTACACCATGTAATAGTAGTAACTATTAGTAGTAAATATTAATCTATTTTTTTTTGTTTGTGTCGCAGGAAATCTACAGCAACCCCGTTTTTATGCTCGAGAACCCCGGCGACAATTTAGACATCGTTGCGGGAAATTTGGGTGAGATCCCTTTTCTGTAAATAGCCTATCAAATAAATTTTCGTGTAATCTGAAATTTTATAAACAAACAAATTTCTCATTACAAATACTACTAATAATACTAGAAAAGATTAATTTAAACTTAGTAATTTGATGAACTATAAGAATTTTATTATATATATAATTTTCATAATGTTTACGGCCTTGCGGATTTTTATCTGCAATTATGAAAAAAATCTGCCCATGTATTGGATTGGCTAATTCTCAAATATTCATTTGCCATATGTAATAAATAAAAGAAATTACAATGTTAAAAGCTTGTAGTCGTACTGGAGGTGACATTTTAAAATAAATTATTGTTATAGTAAATTGTTTGTACGAATAAATTAATTTCCGAAACGTTCAAAAATATTCCTATGACTCCTATTATAGTAACAGAACATTTGTCATTATGTTGATGGTACATAAGGCTACATAAGGCTCTCCGAAAGATCTCTCCGCCGTATTATAGAGTATCCACTATAACTAGTAACTATTATGTTATAACAAAGAAACTTCTCTGAAGTTGCTACGAATTGCAGTTTTCGTGGAGCGACAGCTTAACATGTAACTTGTTAGACCCAGGTTTGATTCGGGATAGTAAACTCGAGTCCTTAAGTGATGGAATTTGTATAGTGTCAGTTTTTCTCACGCCTGCTTAACTACCATTTTATACATTGACAACTTTAAACCGTAACTGCATTGGTATGTTCTGGCAGTCGTACAAATGAATGTCATAGAACTTAAGGAGCTGCTACACCGTCTTTAGTATCTTTATTAACAAAAATCAAGTGATGTTGACTTCAAATGGTGGATTGTTTTAGATAAAAAGAATTTTCTGTTTTAAACAGGTGAAAAATGGATTATATCATGCATAGGGGTGTTGTTCTCTAGAAAAGATTTGCTGTACAACGTGGTCCCGCGGTATCAAGCGTTAGCCGCTGGCGTCGTGAGGTGAGTTCATTTTAAAACTATTACCATAACAAATTTTATAATCAAAGAAAAAATATTAAGAACGCACTTAACCAAACGCAAAACAAAATATTTCCTGAGGTTTTGCATGGGAATAATCAATATTTATTGACGTTTCATTTATTATGATCTCATTTGCCTAAGTTAAGTTGTTATGTAACGAAAATACGTTTTTCTGTTGCTCGCAGATTTAGGTTGTGGTGGTGCGAGGAGTGGGTGGACGTGGTCGTCGACGACCGCCTGCCCACCGTGCAGGGTGAGCTGGCCTTCACACGCACTACAAGAACTGAGCAGCTGTGGCCCGCGCTGCTCGAGAAGGCACTGGCTAAGTAAGAGATGTTACGATAAAGAGACATTGTCAATTAAACTTCTGTCACCGTGACGTGGCGGAGATCCCCGATTCGATTCCGAAGCCTCATTTTGTGGAGTTTAGTTTGTTGAATGCGCCTGGATAGCTAAAACATCATGGCTGTATTTCAAATATCAACATTATAAATCTAGAGTATTCTGACCCAGCACGCTTCGCCTTCTACGACCTTATTGCCACATGAAACTTGTGATCAACTATCAACAAAGACCAGATAAAAAAAGCTTGTATTTTTTAGTATTCTTTATTGTTGTAACATTTTAGATTGTATGGTTCGTACGAGGCTCTGAAGTATGGCAACACACTCGACGGTCTGGCGATGTTGACCGGAGGTGTCGCGGAATGCCTTCCGTTGACGGCGTTGAGCAGCGTGCATGAGCTGCGGAGTCATCTATACAAAAACTCAATCGTAACCGTCGTACGCTACGGGGGGGTAAACAGTTACATTTAATATTTCAGACATAGTTCATGGTGGTATATTCATGTTTGTTAATCATTTCTTTCATTCTGCGAGGCGACGAAACGAGCGTGACGTTCACCCGATTGTAAGTGATACGCTCGCCTATAACAACGTGCCGCTAGTTAAGATGGTATACACGTGTTGTCTCGTTACCGTAGTAATTTCACTAGCTTAACGCGCACTTTAAACCGGAACACAGTAATGGTTGCACACTACTTTTTGGCGGCTGAAATAGGAGCTGCGGTTTTACCTACCTAGACGGGGGATATACCATCAGTTTTCTATCAGATAGGGGAAAATGGTATACATATTATACGAGTTTTATAATTGTCCTAGTAAGAAACGATATAAAGTTTCAACAAAGGGCTCACTGTTAGTTAAATTTAAATTTTCTATAGTACTTGTCTTTTATATGTACCACCTCATATCTTTTTCTGCTGTCATTGAGCAATACTGTTGTACTGCGGTTCGATTTGAAAAGCAAATGTAGTACTAGGTTTTTAAAGGTGTTTATTGTATAATGTACGTTTTATCGAAAACTTGGTCGTGTATCATTATTTCAGGACATCTTCAACGGTTTCCGTACAATCACTACACACCTCAATTACATGATACTGAAGGTTGAATCGGTAATATACTTTAATTTTTATACTTTTAACGTATTTCAACAATTTGTGACTTTCGATATTTGATTGAAAATTAAAATCACGTTCAGGCATTAAAGCAGATTTTTTGCGGTGGATTGAATATAATACAGAAAAACTGAATATTTTTTTACAATTACGAACTACTGAATATTTTATAAGAATAATTAAAATAATGTTACTGTAAAGTGAAATCCAAGACATTTTGAATCTTCTGGATCACACCGATCCAGATTAAAGGGATATTTCATAGAAAACCAGCCTGGATGTAGTTTTAACTAAAGTATAACTGCGACGAATGTACTACCTATAAACCGTACGGGTTTCCAGGTAGTAACAAGTTAATTTTCTTTTAACTGTTAATAATGTTTAACAATATATAAAAAAAGACACAAAATTTATAAAAAAAATAATAACATAATTAGACAAAAGTCTACTTCAGTGAAAGACTTTTCGTAATTTTTTTTTGTTCCTTTTTCTTCTCATCAGTTTCGTTGTTTTCAGATTACTTGTTCGGAACGCACAAAGCACTTGGTTCAACTGGGACTGCCCGTTACGGGTGTTAATTTCGGCCTTGTCGTTTTGGATGAGAATGAGTATGTACAGATGACAATCATGTGCTGTGGATTGTACTTATTTTATTCCGCGTAGCGACAAAACGAAGAAGACGCTCATCATCATCATCATCATTATCAGCCGGATAACGCCCACAGCTGGGCATAGGCCTCCCTCAAGGATCTCCACGCCGATCGGTCCTACGCTACTCGCATCCAGAAGACGCTCACTTGATAGTAATTGATACGCCTAACAACTTGGAGCTAATTTAAAACTACACTACATTGTACTTGTCGCTATGAGACATAAGATAGTAATTTTACCAGCAGCATCCTTCGAATCGAAATACAGTAATATTTGCAGCTGAAATAGAACCTGCAGTGATAACTACCTAAACAAAATCCTGTAAAAGGGCCGATCAAATCACCAAACTATGGATTATGAAAACGCTCCTTAATGTACACCACTATTTTGTCATACAACGGACGCTTGAATAGAGTTCTATACCATAAAATGTCTATTTTATTACATGCACATACGAAATTTGATAATATAATTATCCAATAAATTTTCAGATGGTCTTGCATATCAGACGACGAAAAGAACCGATTAAAGTTTAACGTGGATGGTTTCTGGATGATGTACACAGATTTCGTAAAAGCATTCACAAGAATAGAAATGGTGCATGTAAATGGTATATCGCCGGAAATGCCAATGTGGCAAGTTAATACTTATAATGGGAGATGGATGAAGGGTGTTAACGCAGGTGGTATAGACTGCATTCATAGAAATCCCCAAATAGAGATTGTTAAAAATCGTTTCGACAGGGTGATAATATCATTAATCCAGTACAATGTCATGGAGCCAAAAATTATAGGGTTCACCATATACAAGTTATATCGAAGACTGTACGGCACTGCACCGGCCAGTTTACTGAAAAAAATCAAGAACCGCATCAATTCTAGATATACAAATAGTCGGCAAGTCACCATGAGGTATATCACCACCTTTGTTTTATGTTGTCAAACAATACTCTCTCAATCTCTGCAAATAAACCCATAGCTTACAAGTTTAACAATTATTAAACTACACAGAATTAGGCAATTATTATAACGAGTTAAACGAAAACTGAATTATCATTGTTTTACATTGATCATCATTATCGTTTCGACAATAAAAGTAAACGATAGTTTCTTCCCTAACGATATAATTGTAAGTAATATTTATTTCTAAATTAGTAAATCTTTGTCCAATTTGTCTTTGTCTTTGTAATAATTATTAATAATAAATTAGAAGCTAAGCATAGGTAATCTTATTTTAATAGGGGATTGTAACATTTATATTTGCAAGTAATGTGTTTCCGTTCCGGTTATTGCCTGAAAATGCAATCAGGATCCGGGACTGGTGAAGCTCGATCGATTGCCTTGAGTCTTTTTAGTCGTAATGTGTTAGTGATCGTTTCCTTCGTCGCTCGCTCATAGCATAGCCCGCGGCGTGCTAACGGCAAATACAGTTCTCACACACTGATACCAGGTGCTAATATGTTTTTATCACACGTTATATTAACATTGTTGTTTTTTTCAGGTACGGACTGAGCGCCGGCACTTACCTGATTATACCAACAACGATCGTACCCAACACTGAAGCGCGATTCACTTTAAAAGTATTGACAATAAAACATCTCCATTTTAAAGTGTTGGACAGCGCGGCGGAGGTCATGCGATCACCTCTGATAAGGGCCCCGGAAGTGGACCAGACCGGGTACACCCAGTACGACTTCCACTTTTTGGAAATGGCAGACGAACAGAAAACCATTGACGTATTTGACCTTCAGGTGCTTTTAGACAAATGTCTGCCTAATGATTACGTGAAGAGCTGTGCAACTTTAGACACTTGCCGGCAGATCGTTCTGAGTATGGACCGCAGCGACAGCGGCCGCTTGAGTATAGTGGACTTTAGAGACCTCGTGTATAGTCTGAAGTACTGGCAGAACGTATTCCGGGAGTACGCACTGGACAGCCTAGGAGTATTACGTGTTGAGAGATTGCGCGATGCGATGAGGCGCGTGGGTTTCTCTTTGCCAGAGAAGTCCTTGTCCGTGCTCATATTGAAATATATGAGGAAGGACGGCACCCTCAGATTCGGAGACTTCGTGTCAGCAGTTCTTTTAGTATACAGAACTTTCGGTGAGTAATTTATATTTGTTATTAAAAAAGTTAATTTTTATTATATAATATAATGTGTTTGTGATTGCTAATATTCTGATCCTGAAAATAACTTAAATTAAAATTTATTTATTATTTTTCAGCGCTCGAAGGTAACTTGGGCCTGTTGAAATTGTAAAAGATAATACGTAAAACTTTACCCGTATCGAAAAATTTATAAAAACACTGCGGGTCCTAAATAGTGACTAAAGAGTGTTAGCTGTGCCGAAGAGTACGTTTTTTTTATATTACGTATATAAAGATATACGTAATATAAGTTATCTACGTAGTATAGTTAAGTATTCGAAGTTATAGTTGCAGCTTATAAACTGATTTCAAAGTTAGGTTAGTTTGTTACCGTTAAGCGAATGTGGTTTTATGTTTGCCTTCATCCAACTTTGACGATATCGTTGATACATTCTCTAAAGTGATGTAGTGTAATCAATGTTTGTTACATGTATCACTGAAATAACATTGTTGTGTCGAGTTGATTATAACTTTTGGTTGGTAAACTTAATAAAAAATTGATTTTATTTACTTTTTCGAATCTGTGTGTGTTTTTTTTAACCCGAAACATGCTATTGATTAAGTATAATTTTAATTTGGTAATTGATAAAGAAGCTGTGGACATACGTTCACATATGTTCACAGCCGGACGGGAAGCGATGCTATTATAGCACAAAAAACAATTTGCAATATAATCGTGGTCGCCAACCAACATCATAAAACTCGGCCCCGGAATTAAAGCAAAGACTTCCATGTTACTAAGCAAGCAGTTAGCTACGTCTAATAACGAAACATTTCGTGTTGTGTACGACTGTTGTTGGTATGTGAATCGAATGTAAAATCTAGATATTAAGTAACCTATCTGGGTACTACGTCCCACAGATAGTATTAAAGCTAAAAAAAGAAAAACTTGAATCGAGAGTGCTGAGATATGTCACATGTAGACAATGGACACACGCAACGTTTCGGATGTACCTAAATTCACAAGAGGCGAAAAATGTATATTCATCCATTTGATATTAACGTTCGTTTTGATTATAACATTAGTTATTGTGTACTTCGTACATTTGTGTGTTGTTAGACACCCGGGCACCAGTTACTTCAGCACGAGACGGGATTCGAATTTACATGCGGACACCGACGGTAACGTTTCAATATATTTACATTATTAACAACTGTTAAATATTCAAGTTCATTGCAACGATCATGTTATTCTAGATCGTTACTGCTCTATTTTTATGTCCTTTATGAAACGATTAACAAGTCTGTGTATGTATGTAAGTAAATAATAACACCTATCAACAACAATCAATTAATTTATATGTTTTTTAGTATTAGATTTTTTATATGAAAATAAAAAGAGAAACGTTTCAGATCTCGAGGTAGCTGATTATTTGCCTATAGGTATTCTCTATCTAAATACAACTGGTAACCGTATGGTGTGTAACACAGTACATCTGAGAGAGAACTGGTCCATGGCACCAGCTCACTGCGTCCTCGCTCTCAGTGATCCCGGCACAGCGCAATTGTTGCCCTTTTGGCGTATTATGTACAGAACTGCGGACTTACGTTATATGGGTAAATGATGTATAAGGTTATGCAGTTATAGTGTTTTTATATTACAAACTTTATGAGTTTAACCAAAATATAAGTTCCAATCAGCGGACTTAATGTCTATAGTCATTCAAACTTACCAGTAAAAACATTCTAGCACATTACATTAAAATTATTGGCATAGGAGTCCTAACAGGCCTGTGGTGTATGACAGGTTCGATGTAAACGGTCATAAAAAATATTCAACAGCTTCTGATATGCTTTAGCTGTCAGAGAGACGAAGAAAAACAAACAAGATCATTTCACGAGATGCAATTAAACGGTTACAATACATCACACCTGTATAATCATCCGTCTTCACACATCCAGTATTGTAAGTCCAGTATCCCACCACACAAATCTTGGTTGCCTTCCCCATTCATTTGCTTTTAATACGAAATGTAAACATGGCATATAACCTTGATCTTTTATATTCAGTTACTAGTATCAAGAGGAGTGTCGCGCATCCGCATTTCAATAGGGATGACTTCTCTAATAACATTGGGTTACTGGAGCACACAACTTCTATACCAATTCATCAATACATATGTTAGTAGTAATTTGATTATCCTTTAATACTCTTCGCTTCTACCCAAATCCCGCCGTGGCCTTGGAAAAGTAACATCGATCATCGAATTACAAGGCAAGCTGTAAAACGCTGTGTCATAAGAGGTATTAGTTAGTTGACATATAGACATTTTCAACTAATACAAGTAATTTAAAAAAATTACAAATGTTCTGGTAGTTTTTCGTTTACGTTGTCAAAAACTAAAGCAGCATAACAAACAGGAAAACATTTTGATTATAAATATATATGTGTATGCAGCTGACGGAAGAATAACAATGTGATCTTGTTAAAAATATTCTTCCTTGTTTTTATCGGACAGCGTTTAATATATCTAGAAGCAATTACAAATACACGGGGTCCGAAGAAAATAATTTACGATTAGGGGAATGGAATCAAGCTGTTTTGGTAAATAAAGGTAAGAAAATGCAAATTGTGTAACTTGATCTTAAATCTTTGGCAATATGAAAAATACAGAAACTTTAAAAACCTTATATCAAATTTTCCAGGAGCTCACGTAAATCCTTACAATTTATACAAAGTGGATGCAATGGACAAAGCTAAATGTAATAGTTTAATGGCTCCCGTGATAGATATAAGGAGTTACGAATATTGTGTTACTTTACAACAGCGGGACTCAGTTAATTTTCGTAAGATGCTCATCAATATATTTTTCTGGTGTAAATCCGTTAAGTTTATTACACGGTATAAATTTACTGTATATGGTATATACTCTTTAACATCAGTTCACCCGATGATACGTACAATATGTTCAAATGTATGTTATGTAATATCTGCGCTAATTATAAAATAAATTTAAAACTTAGTTGAGTAATATGGGTCCTTGTATTGTTTATCGGTCTTTTTAGTTTAATTTACATTAAAGACATTTTACGCTGCTGAGTAGAGACCAGAAACGATAGGTCACCATAACCTATTAAATCTGGTTCAAGCAACATAAATACGCAGATCATTTTTATTGACAAAATTGCAGTTGGTTTTCCCATATTTTAAATTACCTGACAGTGAAGCATATATTGAACAAAAAAACTTAATGCAGTTTTCAATATGCAACAGTTGACAGCTACTTCTTTTTTATATTATTGATTCTAGAAAAGTAAACAATGATATTGGAGAGGTGGGGCTAGCTAGTATAAATAGAATGTGGCCTGTTTGTGTGTCTATATGTTCACGTAACTCATCTAAACAAAATATTTTAGTACATGGTGCGGCTTTGCTTGAAAATTACGATATCACAGGATTGTTCACGTGGGGCGAGAGGGAGGGGAAAACACTTCCCTTTACAATATTAAATATTGCATATTTTAAAGATTGGCTACTTGATGTGGTCATACTAAAAACCATTAATGTGTAACACGTCTTCGGTTCAAACATTAAATAAATTTGTGATTTTTCAATGGTCACGCTGTTTTTTATTATGTATAAATGTACATATATGTAGATAAGGAAGTTAATCTTTGAAAGCATTCTATCACCATAAAAATAAGCACTTTTTGACTATATGCCCGTTTGACATACTTAACATATATTATCAATATGAAAGTATACAGGCCTTAAAGGAGATAAAACATAATATGTTCATAGTGCTGCATTAATTATGACGTGGCCCTAATTTTTTTAAACAATGTGAGAGTTACGCCTGCACTTACAACGATCGCCGATTTCTCAGTAGTTATTTGCAAAATGATGACGCCGTGAAATGATTGACGGGTATAGAGAACTAAAGACGTACGTTTCTCACATTCCTGTGTTTGCACCTCTTAATACTTCGGATCGAGCCGACGGAACAAATAAAACCGGTTCAGTTCATAGAAATCTATCGCATGTCCTAAAAACAGTGGACGGGGAAGATTCTCTCATTTCTGTTATTGCAAATATTAATTCAATTGATGTTTTCGAGGAAGGCAAAATAAAAGAAGAGAAGAAACTCATCACGCATCAACCTTTAACATTAGTTTTATCGTTAGTTCGTATTTTATATTGTTTATTTACATATATCAACCAAATGATTTACAGCAATCGTATCAGGTTTTTACTTAAATGAACAATTGGATATTTCATAAAAACTTGAATATGATATATTATATAATATTCAAATATAATTCTATTATACTTGAATAATATATATAATAATTATATATTCGAAAATACCCCCAAATGAAACGGAGAGGGTTTTCTTAAATCTAACAGGAAAGTCTCACAGTTTTATTTGATCCTATATAATAAATTAAAATCACAGCATTAGTTTCTTATAACCAACGAGAGAAGATCCCAGAGAATATATCAAGCTGATCAAGAGTGGTACTCGCAAAATTTCAATAATACTATAAAAAAGCCAGTATTCATACTACCAAATATTGTCAATAATAAAGTGAAATCAACCTTGCATGAAATTTCTTAAACCCATATTTAAAAAAATTAAATAAAAATAATTCCTTCACCTTTTACATTAATACATATGATTGAAATTCTGTTCTTTATTTATGTGATGACAATTTTTTTATTTTTCTATAAAAAATTAAAAGTTCTGGGCTCTAAAACTTCAAGTACATTAAAGTTGAAACAAAATAATAGTATATTAAGTATAGTGAATAATGCATGTCACTGACATGTACGGAAAGAACCTCGACAGTATAAGAACAAGCTCAACATGTCTTTGCACATGTGCGAGTGGGAGTATTATAGACAAGTTTGTATATCAAAAAATAATATTTATTTTTTCATTACACCTGCGCTAGCATTTGATACGCTCAAATTTAAAAGGACGTTAAGCTTCTTGGCACCTTGATCATAACAAGCTTACTTACAATACTCATGAGATTTTCATACAATCAGAGTGTTATTTAATACAGAATTCACTTCTTTTTTCATAATATGCAACACATTATAATAGAAGTATCGATAGAAAGTAATTGTACCATTTTGGTATACATTGTTTGTTTATTAGGCATTTTTGCGTTTTATTAGCAACAACGATAACTTGAAAAAAAGATTAAAAAAAAGAAAACTTGAAAAAAAGAAAACTTGCCAGGTGAGTCAGGAAAAGGTATTAGAAAAATCTGTTACATCTCTAAGAACAAAGATGAAGAAAAGTGTGTGTTAATTTGCCACACAGGCTGCGTTAAACAGTCGCAACGTATACAGTGTAAAAACATAGAAGTAAGCTTAACAAATCAATAGTACCAGCGAAAGGATATATCCAAAAATTTAATTTGTATGTATATCAAATATAGCACATAAATAAGAAAAAAAACGTAGATAAACAAACAAAAACTACACACATAAACACTGGGCGTTCGTACAGAAAAATGTGTCGAACGAACTTCTCACAATTGTACATAGTATGAACTGAAAATATAATTATCCATGTAACTTTACATTGCTAAACAAAAAGATCACTAATTTGTTGGAGGACAAGTTAACTGTGCACTCAATAAAGATCCTTTTTATTGCATCAGGGAACATGACTATATTTAATTGCTTATACACAAAAGCGATTGCCTCAACACAAATAAGCGTTACAAAATACATTAACTTTTTAATACAAAAAAATATTACAGCAAAGAGAACTAATAATATTAACTATGATATTTTTTTATTTAATTTTTTCCTTTTGTAGACAAGTGATAGACGATATAGTTGTAACAGTTATGTGTTTTGGAATCAAAACTGTATACCATTTCATATTTTGCTGCCCTTTCCATAGAGTATTTTGCTTTTAGTCGCCTCTAAAGATATGCCAAGGGAGTATGGCGACGGTGATATTTTAACCCGTTTCACACACGAGCATAATTATCCTTCCTATTCGATACAAGCGTAACGAGAGACAACTGTCTGCCAGTTGAACCGAGGATCTGGCGGAGATCGCTGGAATTAAAGTGGTCGATAACATGCCGAAATTATGACGACGATGATGAATTGATTGATAAATGCAACGTTCTTTTAAATTTACGCCTAATAATTAATAAACTACCAGTGAAGTTAAACTATTTAACTTGATGTAAGTATTTTTTTATATCTTAGTTTTGGGTTGTTTAAGAAACAAAATGTTTATTACATTTATAAAAATAGATTAAATATATAAATACATTTATTAAACGAGTATATACATAAATTATAGATAAATACCGATTTATTAAAATAACCCATGGCAACTTCAATATTTCTCTGTGAGCGATTTCTTGCATACTTTTAATAATACGTATTTATAATAACAATAATATAGTCATTCATAAAAAATATTTATTAATCGATTTAGTCTCTAAACATATTTTGACAGACGCTAAAAATAATATTTGTTCTTCACTTAAATTTGAACGCATCCTTATTTGGCGCCTTAAGTTTGTATTTTGATTTATTAGTGCGATACATTTTAAGATTTAATTGTGATTTTAGAAAATGTGTTAAGAGTAAGTTTTAATGTTTTGTACTGTTTCATAGAAAATTATCACTTTTAAATGTTATTCGCCTGTATTTTTTAAAACTATTTTTTGGTTCAAAATACTAAAGGAACTTTTATTTAAACTACTTCACAAATTAGCATATCTTAAACGGAATGTCAAATTTATTTTAAAACAATTGTTTATGTAAATTTTACGCATTATCCTTTATTTAATTAATGTAGTTGAATGTGTTTTTATTATTTTTCATATTTTAGGAAATTTAAGAAAAGTTTGAATTTAAAAAAAAATAGTAAACAAAAAAGTAGCTATTTTCTTATATGTAATTAACGTAATGGCCACCATCGACTTTTGATAATCCTAAAATAGAGAAAAACAAATCTATGATTGGTCGGCGATTTTAGACAAAAACAATTACAAAATTTCTAAAAATTACCTACTTATAAAACTTGGCAAAAATTAAACATTGATCTCTGTATTTATATTAATATTAAACAATTCGTAACAAAATTGAAAACAGTTTGTATGGCACGATCAAAGTTACGATTATGTTGACATTCAATATGGCGGTATGTCGACAGTGCTGTGCTGTGTCGTGGTGAGATTTGTTCATTTATTCGTTTCGTGCTCGTCCATTTGTAATCATATTTGAGAAAAAATTACGAAAATTTATTGCCAGTGTGTTTACACGAGGTGGTTTGCTATTTTATGTAACGAGTATAGTTTGTAGTTAGCGTTGGCTACCGTCGATTTAATTTTCGCTCATCGGCACAACGATTGGACGGTAGATACCTACCTAGATAGCATAAAATGTAGAGCAATAATCCGATGCATCGCTTTGTTGAAATCCTTAGTAATTGTAACTATTTTTGCATTTGAGTTGTAAGCCTTGCCTTAAGTGTCGTAGTATCGCACGGTCTCTGGTGGCGCTCAGTTACTCGTATATTATTTTAAATCGTTCTCAGAGTCCGCTGTGTTAGAAGAAGAATGGGGAAGAATTATACGTAAGAAGCCTGTCGAAGCAGTTATCGAAATTTGAGTCAAAAAAATATTAATTTGACTAAACAATATATTTAGCACCTATCTTCTTTTTTCATAAAATGTTTCTTTGAACTTGAATCTAATAGGATTCAGCTTTGATGCATAAGATTTTTAGTGTCCTATATTATTTTTAAGTAAAGTTTTGACTAATCTTTTTTATTTCATTTGCATAGGTAGTGAAGTTTAACAAAATATCATCAGTGAAATTAGCACATGTGGCACAGTGCTCCAATTCAGCAAGCATTGAAGACATCTGAGGATATAGTGTAACGTAATCCTACCTTGTTTTATTGTTCAGTGTAATTGGTGATAAAATTGTGGTGGTGAAAAAAACTCGGTGGTGTCCTCAACTCAGTGAATTAAAAATGTGATTAAATTTTTAAAAGTTATTTACCACTCTACATATATATACCATACATATATATAGGGTAAAGTTCTAAACATTTATATATTTCTGTGATATATTGGTACATAAATACTGAGTTTTTTTCTACCTATATACAAGAAAACATTCAAGAAATAATGTCTAGTAATCCTCAGTGGAAAATGTTCCAGCCGCCAGATTCACCCAGCTGCCCTTTGCAGGATCTTTTAGATCTTCACCAATCAAATATACCAAACAAACAATTTTTACGTTCTGGTGAATATTTTGTTTCTTTACACATTAGATGTAAATAAAGATGTTAAATATTTTGTATCACCATAGTTTAGTATTATATATACATTACTGATTTAACCACAATTCTTGCAAATGTCATCATTATAATCATATCAGTATATCTATTACACTGCTACATATGACCTCCACCAAAGATTGTTGCAAGGCATGCTTCTTAACCTGCCACTCTATCACTGCCTCTATATAGGGGATATTCTTGGATGCTGCTTAAAGCTGCTATTTGTGACTCTTAACCTTCAAACTTTGATTGGTATAATGCTTTGTCACTGCTATTATGGGTTTTAATACTAAGAGGAAAATTGGTAAATCACTGTTGCTCAGACACTTACCCACACCATCAAATTGAATCTCCATATATATTAAATATGTATTAATTAGTAATATGCTCATTAATGTACTCCATGTATTTCCAAATAATATTACATTTTTGTACATACTATTGGACATTCATCATAGCTCATGAAACATGTTTTAATATTCCACAATATTGAAATGTTTGTATTTGTTAAAAGGTAATTATAGCAGTGAATATCCAAGCTCTCCGAGAGATAATATTAATAATATGAACAAGTCGAGTGGAGGCAACCGTTATCCCCTCGGTAACTATAATTTAGATGGATGCCCAATGGGTGATTCAGTAGGCAACTATTCGTCAAGCTCTACTAATAATACTAGTTCCCAGTATGATTCAATGAACTGCCCAGCAATAAGGGAAACTGGAATTATTGAAAAATTATTGGTGAGTATCAATTGTAATCATACGTTTTTTAACTCCAACACAAACTTTGCATGTCATCACACTATTTAAATTGTCTATTTGTAACATTGTTACACCAAGGTGTTTTAAGCTTCAAAAATTCTAACCAGTCATCATCATCAGTCAGAAATTATTTGTGAGCTGTCTCAGTTTACTTATTAAACATTTTGATGTTAGTTGCATTGTAAACAAAATTTTAGTTACTGAAATCTTAATTTAGTGAACCTGATTGTTTTCATGAGCTATCTTTAATTCAAAGGTCAACTTTGTAGATAATCTCATGATTACACTGAGATAACCCAATAGGTATACTTCAGTAATTGTTTATAAATTAAAAAAAAATAAGTAAGACAATATTTTCATAATTATTCCCTCAGTATGGTATTGTGT
>DWMX01001133.1:0-17577 GCA_018246375.1 Byasa alcinous | reverse complement strand
GAATGTGACAGTTATTTGTTCCTAAAAAATTATTATAGTAAATATAACTTATGTACTTTAATTATAACTTTGGCCACTCTTCTGGAATCCACTAATATTTAAATATTAGTTATTAGATGAATATATATAGTGCTGAACCCCAATCATCGCCCATAACCAGGGTGACGGTTCTGTTCATGAGATTTTTTTGCCCCGGCTATAAAATAGGCAGGAACAAAGAACATTCCAATTTTTTTTGGGAGAACGAAGTCTGTCGGGTCTGCTAGTAAAATATATATATTACTAATGTCACATGGAAAAAATATTTTATAATTTATAGTTAAACATTGGAATGAAATAAAAGGCCATAAGTTTGTGAATTTAGACAGGATATTGTATAAATTAATATGATTTTTTGTATTGTAATATGTGTTATTCAAAATATAAATCCCACTTCTGGCAATTATAAAATTAGACAACTGGAAATGCCATAAAATCTTTAAAAAAAAAAACTTGAAATGTTTTAAAATCGTTAGTTGGCAACTCTGCGTACCGCACCGGTTTGTTGTGCTTGTGATTTATTTCATTGAAGGTAAATAGTAATTTGACATGGTTTTACTTACGCTAGTTAATAAAACAACTCATTTTTTTAAATAGCATGTTATTATTTACCATACGGTATTATATGTTTGATTATTTTTCACAAATTTGTTGTGTTGCAGCGTTGCAATCAAAATGGCGGGATAAAGTCTTATATTTTTCGTATTATTTCATTTAATAACAATAGCAGATAATAGCGTTTTATTACTCATCTATTAAATAAGCTATAACTTTTCGTTTATGCTAAATAAGATGTAATGTAGTCGTTGCAAATAGTGGCATTTTTCATAGCATTGTAATTCAGTTAACAAACCTAAGTTTTCAAAAAGTCCTTGACATTACATGTGCCTCCTGAAGTTGAATTTTACTATTTAAACAAGTTTTATTCTATGCATCGATATTAAATGTTTACTTAGTGTTCGTAGAAAATATATTTTATGTTATTAAATGTAAATAATGCTTTATTCAAGTTCTTATATTTGTGGTATGGTTTGTTTATTCTGTTATTATTATTATTGTGCTTCGTTTTTAGTTTCATGCTTTGGAATAAATGTTTTCTATTAAAGTTCTTATATGAAAAACTATCTGAATTCTTCATGAACACACATTTGGTTAGAGGTATAGATGTAAACTAATAACAGAAGTCACTTTTATTTTCTGTAAAATAAAAGAAAATGTAATGCCATTTTTCAGCAGATTTTGTTTTCTTTTATAGTTGTATTTATTTTCTTTTCTTTGTATTGATATATTTCACAGAAGTAACTTTTTGAATGTACATCTGTTTCATAATAATGATTAAATAATTAATTTAGATGGCAGACAAAAAAAAGGAAGGTGAACCTGAGGTTGAGGATGAGTTCTCAGTTGAGAAAGTATTAGACCGAAGAGTGAGAAATGGCAAAGTAAGGATTTTTTATATTATATCATATCATATGCAAGTTTTACATGAATAGTCAATTCTTAACTAAAATCAATAATACTTATTCAAAAACAATTTAATTGACAGGTTGAATATTTCTTAAAATGGAAAGGATACAGTGATGAGGATAACACATGGGAACCAGAAGAAAACCTCGATTGTCCTGACCTCATACAGACTTTTGAAGAAGCAAGAAAAAAAAAAGAAGCAGGTGCATATTTACAACATTGATAGGACATAAATATTGTTATTTAGAAACTTAAAGTAAATTTTAGATTAAGTGTTTTTGTGATAAAAAAATCTGAGTGGTTTTAAACTAATTATTTACGTCGGCCAAAAAATTTACAGCTATTTGAAAATTAATAATACTCTTTTCCAATTGCAATATTTCTCAATTATTATTTGTACAATTTTCAGAAGGTAAAACTAGTAAAACAGAAAAAGATCCCAAGAAACGAAAATCTTCTGCTGCAACACCCGATTTAAAAGGTGCAAAGAAATCAAAAAGTGACGACAAAAAGGCTTCAGGATTCGATCGTGGCCTTGAACCTGAAAAGATAATTGGTAATTTGATTAATTTCTTATTAGTATTTTTATGACCAACCCTGAACAAAAGCCTGCCCAATTTTGATGAAAGATGAACTTGTATTAGTTTTACATTACGACAATGTGACCCATGCAATACTACTGCATTAATTTTGTTGATGTTCAAGGTGCTACTGACAGCAGCGGTGAGCTGATGTTCCTGATGAAGTGGCAAGGCACAGATGAAGCAGACTTGGTGCCCGCCAAGCAAGCTAATGTACGCTGTCCACAAGTAGTCATACAGTTCTATGAAGAAAGGCTTACTTGGCATACTCCAACACCTGAAGAACTAAATAATGAGGACTAATTCACTAGTTTTAGGTATGTCAGAAGTCCTTACTTTAACTATTATAATATTTATTTACATTTAGTAATATTTTAGTAAATAAACCTGTGTTATATACTAACTTTAAATTCATTTACTATTGTATGGGTTTTAAAATGTCATTTTTATGATATCAATTACTTGTGCAATTATTTAAAATTTTACTAACATTAGGACTCTTGCTGGCTACTGTCTAGGTAGTACCGCAGCATCTATTTTAGCCAACAAACTGTTCCAGAATATTGTGTTGTGGCTGATGAAATTACTGGTGTAATTACACTTAGGTTATATCACAAAGCAAATGGAACAATGTATAGTGTTTATAATTTTAACTAGTGCCACATAATTATGAGCGAGGGTATTATTTCAGATCAATAAATAAAGAAACTTTTATTTATGCAAGCAAAATTCTTAATTTATCAGACTTTAGATGTTACTATATTATAAGAATATCTATAATGCAAAAGAGTGTATTTGTTCCAGGTTTATGTATAGAGAAGCTCCTCTCGCCATCATCCACTTACAGTTGTATTGACAGAAACATTTTTGTGACCAGTTGTCTAGTGTAAAGTATTTAGTTATAATTATTGTGTAAGTTTTCAATGTTCACTTACTATTAAATAACACTCGTGAATGATTGGTACAAAGTGCAATTTTGATTTCATTAATCAAGTTAGTACTTTAGGTACACCAACTGTACAATTTCGACTGGTTAAATATTTGACATATTCATACAAAATTTGATTTATTATTAATGTACTCAGAACTTAACAGCAACTTATGCAATGATAACTGTGATTTGAGAATCACTATGAAAAAGTAAAACCCTGAATTAAAGGTTATTTGCTTTTATTATCATCATGTAAGCCAATAAGCGAAACAATTTAAAATTTTGATTCTTATATATTTAACACAGACTATAACGTCATGAGTACATTAATTACTTGATAACAAATAACTTGATTTACTAGTGCTATTTTGATTGTTTCTAGGAAGGTGGAACACAGACTTGTCCAATCGTCATTTGTTAACATTTTTGTTACAAATTAATACATAAATTCATTTACAACATCAAAATTTTCTATTTTCCAGAAATTCATATATCTTTATAGAATATTTTTCTATTTATTATTAAAATTATATTTAATATGTTTCTTATTTACCCAGTTGATAAGAAGAAATAGGTAAAAGATTTTATTTTTAGTTCATTATCATTTACGTTTTGAATGTTATAAGATCGTATACACGTCACCAATTAGTTTTTTGTTGTAAGAAATAAGACTATCTTTATGTTTGCGACCGCTATTTTTTTTTAAACGAATAATGTTTCTAATTAAGGATGTGCATGACACAATACATACATGTAACATTCGGCTATTGTATGATGTATAGAATACTTTAAAATAGGCATAGAAATTTTGCTGTAACTATTAGAATATCTGACAACACTGATTATTTTACCATATTCTTAATAAAAATGTTTTTTTTTTATCTTATTACTGATTGGTTTATTGGGCGAAAGGATTTATAACTCATTTCAAATGAAAGTCCAAAACACAAGTGCAAGTATCATCAGTAACCAATTGCTATTAACATCTGTATTAGTTATATTTTTGATATTTCAAATTATCGATACTATAGATAATTATTGTTTAACATACGCTTTGTATAATGTTTTTTTATTTATACTACAATCATTAACGCAAATTTAAATGTTGGAAAAGTTAACTTGAAAACTGTTTGAACTGATTGTGTTTTCGGCTATTTCTGATAAAGCATATAGAAGAATATATATAGCGAAATAGATGCCTAAGTAATTTACGTTATAACTTTTTATAAAACAATCTTACTGGTGGTAGGTCACTTTCCGGAGTGCAATTCTGACGTCAAATAGTACTGTTTAAATATTACTGTGTTACCGTTTGAACAGTGTTGTGCCCAGTGGAATTTCTTTGGTAACGAGCCTCAGCATCTTAAGTCTCAAGGCGTTGGATACAATGTGTTGTAGGCGTGTCACTTACCATCGTGTGGAACGTCTTGTTCGATTCATCGAATAACTTACAACTACTAAAACTATTTGTTTATCAATTATTTGACGCTGTACTTTGTCACACTGTATATAATTGTAATACTTTGGATGGAATGATTCTTTAGTAAGATTAAATTAGTATAAGACAATATTTTGTTTTTATTTTTTTCATGCACAACTGAAAATTTCAACCCCTTACAACCTATTTAATGACATCATCATATAGTACATTATCTACTTTGTGGTAGTTAATGGTCGCTTTGTAACTGTCCACTAGCGTTACCCGCGACTTATGTTTTTAATACCTTTCCGTAATTAGCCTGTCTGTTCAAAATAATTAATCACTAAACTTGAAGAATCGAAAATCGATGCTCTATGTTCATAATGTACAGTGAACGATACAACAACCTATTCAAAATTCAAGTTATCACATCTTTGTAATACATACATTATACTTTAGGTTCATTATATATTATAAGCAGTATACAAGCTTCTGTGTCGACGCCGTCGTCTAATATTTATGTATTGAAAGTTTGAGAAACTGGCAATGGACTCACTAGTGAGTTGCCAGCAATACACTTTTAGTTGTTCCTTTGAAATATAAAAATATTCGCTATACCCGTTACAGGTAAACGCGTAAATAACATGATATTACGTCCACACTGTAATTTTGAACCAAAAATACGAATGTATTTTAATAACATTGCTTAAAAACATTGGATTCACCTGCTAAGTCGCCGGCACAAAACGTATTAAACTTTGATTTCCCCGCCTAGTATATACTGTAGTCCATTCAATTACATTCCATAATAACACCAGGAAAATATACATGGTCCGAAATAGATGGTTAAAATATTACATAACTAAAAAGTAAATAAATGTAATAAATAGTAGATGACAATTTAAAATATTTTTCAATTTCGTTAAAATGGAAAATTTGTTATGTTTTTTTACGTGCAATTTGTTGTGATTGCAGCACTGTTACTTTATTATTTATACAGGGCTCAAAAGGACTCGTATCCAGAGCCGCAAAAACATTAACAAAAAAAAAATATTTATACGTATGGGCTAGGCTCAAAAGAACTCTCATTCAGAGCCGTAAAACATTTACAAAAAACTAAGGTATTTATTTACTGCAGATAAACTATTTAATTGAATTGTTGTTATAATATATGAAGGATTAACTAACATATATATTGAACACCGCCAGCTTTAAGTAAGTTAAATTTTTTGCTTTCGTCCTGAAAATCTTGTCTCATTGTTTTAAAATACTAATGAACTTTGTGTATAATATCTCAATATTATGTTGAATACCATGTACAAACTACCCTAACATATTATTTAATTTTTATCCTGAACTTTAAAATATGCTTGTCTTTAAAATTTAAATATGGCGTAATATAGAAAATGCTGACGTCATTGTGTACAATTAGTTTCGATGGTAGGTAGTAAGCATGGGTGTTACTTGCAATAGCCGATACCAGGACGCCCTAGTACAAGTATTTTTAAAAACAAGGTCTAGAAATCGGGTCCTAAAATACTTTCAAGGTTTTTGAACAAACGCCTTATAAAACTGATAATTAAAATAGAAAAAAAACTTTATTTTTGTTTAATAATGATTATTGTTACTAAACAGGTTGTAAAGATGTGTTAATATTATTTATGAAATATTTTTTTGTTTCCATAAAGATGGATTTAACAAAACTTGAAATTCAGCGACCGAGTGAACGTAATATACCTGCATTTTGTTACAACTCTAACGAAATTTCCTGGTCGTGTTAACCTTGAACACGTTTTTAATCAAGGGCTGATTAATATAAATTCTCAAACATTATCTACTGTAACTGTGCACAATTGCAATTTACTTGTGAATTAAGAATGTAATAAATAAAATACGTAAATACAAAGTAACGTAAGTAAATACTTTAAAAGTTTTTTTTAACGGGCGCAATAGCATCTGTTATTACTAAAAGCATTAACATTAATTTTCCACAGAGAGCTTACAATAAAAGTAAGCACGTGTCGCACTTGTAATTGTAAGACTCGCGACATTAGGGCGTCCTGGTAAATCAAAAACAGGGTTTTAAATACATTAAAAGTTTTTAAACATTTGCAAACTCAAAAGTGGAAAGTTAAATGTTTTCTGAACAGTGTAAAGAGTAAAATCAATCGCACAAAACGGAGATATGGACTTTGATTTTCATTAATACGATTATAGTTTTTAGCTATTAGAACAAAATTCGTTTTTGTAGTTGAAGCTTTCTTGGGCTAAAGAATTGCCGTGAGTCGCACTTGCGAGCCAGGGCACCGGTACAGTATTTAAAAACCCTAGTTTTAAGAACGGCTTTAAATACTTTAAAGGTTTTCTCTTTGTCTCGTTTTCGCGTGGGTGTATTTCACTGATTATATACAAATTTAAAATACTGTTTTAACTTATTATGCATTAACCACAATTGCTAGCAGGGTACAAATTTACGCAATGTATAACATATGTGTCTCGCTATCTGTGTGCGTCGTTTCCATAAAAACCCTCAAAGTATTAAATACGAAAATGTTTTGCAGGGGCAACAGGTACGCATACTTGCAAACATGTACCTGGTTTTAAAACCTAGTAGCGTATAAACGCCCATCCCTAGTAGGTAGCGTTTGTGCGATCAATATAGACAGTCGTTCGGCAATTCATTGCGACTTATCTTTTCATTAAAAATAGCTTCTAAGTGATACATATATCGATAATACACAAAGACGGTGAGTTTTTATTAATTTATTTCTATATGTTCATTAGACAACCGGCAATTTAATTACCGGTTGTTTGTCTAACGAATACTTTTTTCACCATTCAAATGACTGTCTTGAATGATGAATGAAATGAATTTCTGTCTTCATTTGTCTAATGAAGACAGAAATTCAGTTCAATAATAAAGTTTTAACACTCACATATCGCGTGATATTTTTAGAAAATTTACGACTTAATTTTTAAATCTTTTAAATGGTACCTAATAATAATTTGTAATATTTAATAAAAGTTAATATTTTACTGGTGGTAGGTCTCTGTTGGCGTCTGGATGGGTACCACCGCAGCTCCTATTTCAACCGCCAAATAGTAGTGTGCAAACATACAAACATAATATATACAAATAATAGTGTGTTCCGGTTTGAAGGGCGCTGTAGCTAGTGTAATTACTGGGGTAACGAGACTTCAACACCTTATGTCTCAAGGCGACGAGCGCAATGTGGTGCAGTGTATACCGTCTTAACTAGCACCACGTTGTCATGGGCAAGCGTATCACTTACCATCAGGTGGAACGTCTTGCTCGTCTCGTCGCATAGTAGTATAAAAAAAATAAAGTAAAGGATACATTTTTCTATTTTAAATGTTATAGTAACATACATAAAAAACATTCCCATAATTAGTTGGTAAAATTTGTATTGTTTGAAATAAGACAAAGTATTAAAAAACTAAAACATAAAATGGTTAATATAAGAAAAATTAAGTATGTTGTTAATATTGCCCATGGCCTTTTAGTAAAACATTCCACTACAGATAATATTGATAAAGAATATATTTAGAAAGACTTCTTACAACATATGATTGATGCTAAATAACATAACATTGTGGTTAAGATTTGAACTTTACTATATTTTCAAAGTTCAGAAAAGATGTCACAATTATCCATTTTATTTATCTTCCAATTCTCGTCTATAGTGACTTTTGTTCGCTTTTTAAGAACACCTAAAGCAACTGTTAGGATATTTGTGTAGAAAGTTAGATATCTATTGTCTATGTAATCCGTGAACGCATAAAAAATATAATTGTTAGTTTGGTAAAAGAATTATCAAATAATGTTAATATCTCACTATTTAACTATACTTTTAATTTTTCGGAAATATTTGTTCACAGTAAATCACAATGGCAAATCTAGACCTTCAAGGGTATACACTTGGTGAAAAACATAAACACTATAACACAATAGTGAAAAATATTTTGCGGCAAGATTCCGTGCAACATTTATCACAAGTTAATTATAATGATTCTGATTTAGACAATATTTTAAAAATAGATGTAGCTTGTTATGAAAGGAATGTATCATACATCTTAGAAGTATTCAAATGTGAAGATATGTTATATGTAAAAAGAGCTTTAAAAAAATCTGTGTGGTTAATTACTGATGAGCAATATGCAAATATAGTAAATCCAAAATTTTTGCATTCTCAACTGTTTCCATATATGAGCTCTAAAGCAATAAATAAATTTTCTCTTTACATAAGATTGAATCTTAAAAATGAAAGCCGTGTTGAAGAATTTTTTAATTATTATAAAGATACCAATTTGAATATTGCTTTTAAATGGCTACCAAACTGTTCAATTGAAGTGATAAAAAATGCCACTGCTTCTTACACACAAATGATAAATGTCGGTATTTTGAAAAGATTGTGTAGAAAATCAATAAATATTCTTCAAATATCTGTAGAGAAACAAACATCAGGTAATAAACTACAAGTTATGGAAGCAACCAGGTTTTTGATGAAAAATCACTTAAATGAGTATTTAAATATAATACAATCTCTTCATAACAGAGAACATCCTACATTAGGTGCCAAATTTACAAGAATTATTATGAAGAAATCTCCACAGACAATTTTGGATAATTTTGATAAATTTGCTTATACAATTCATTTGCGGACATTTGTAAAATTTATAAAGCCAAACAATATTGCAGCCTTTCTATTACAACACCATAGAAATGAAAAGCTACTACATTGGTTTTGTGAAGGAAATTTAAAACCATTTATTTTATCCATACCACAAGAAAGTAGAACTGAATTTGTAAAACAATATTTAATTGATCAAAATATTGATCAAGATGATTCGGATGAGAATAAGAAAAGTTGCTTTACAAATTTATTAGCACATGAAAAGAAATACTATTGGTATAAGTACGTACCATTCGAGACAGCATTTGAAGATATTAAAAAGTTAATTCAAAGAGAATCATCATTAAATGAACGTAATTCAATGTTCAAGGTATTGTTGTATGCTGCAGGGCATAATATGCAACAAATAGAGATTTTGTTACAACACTATCGAAACAAACACATTAATGAACCAATTAAATTAAAAAGTAATTTTGTATCTGCTGTGATTGAACAATTTAAGGCTATCATATTTAATAATTCAACATGGAAAATTTTAAATGAACTTTTCATTAGTATGGAGGTTTATAGTGAATCGACAAATTATGTACCATTTTGTATTACAGTAGCAATTATTCATAAAATACTTTATAATGAGTTAGTTCCTGAAATTCTGGAGAAAAAGTTTACTTTCGCAACCTTAAAACTTTACCGAAAAAATTTAAGTCAAGAAGAAAAGGAAAAACTGTTTAATTATTTATATAAATATGTAATGAAACAAATCAAAGAACTTAATATAGTAAATGAACAAGATTTTAAAAATGGATTAGGCTTGTTTAAAAATGTTTTGATGTTATTGTCTGATTGGGAGAAAGATCTCGTCGACTTTCCACTGGTACTTAACGAAATTAATAAGTTCATAAACATAAAGAAGGTTCATTTTCGGAATATAGATATATCATGTTTGTATAATGTAAACAAATCTTGGAGAAAACATTTGTTTCACGTCTCTATCGATTTATGGCTATCAGAGGATTCGTGTTTAAACGCTTTAAAACATAATCCAAAATTATTAATGTCTTCACGGGATATTCTTAAATCGGTATATTGCAATGAAACGTGTAGTTTTAAACAACTCATTAACAAAATACGCATATACTGGCCGACAATAGCACAAGAGAATATTTCAATAAGCCTTGATGATATTGAAAGTAAAAGTAACAACAAAGCTTTGATTCGACATATCATTTATCTATTACCACAAAAATCTTTATACGATTTTATTAAGAAATATGTTCCCGAAGACGAGAAAATAAATTGGAATAATTACGAAGAAGCTTTATTGAATACTCGAAAATTTATTGCGAAATGCATGCATACAGCTAGGCCTCAACCTTCTCTTGAAGTTGTATCATGGTATGCCAAAGGCGATTACTTACAATATGTTGTTCCCTCATTAACGGCGACACTGAACAATATGAGTTCTACAGCATTTAAGCAAGAAATTAAAGTTCTAATAAAAAGTCCAGTTTCATTACGAAAATATTGCATCCGCGTAGCAAACGATAAACTTAGTAATGAAGAAATTATTGAAATGTTTTCAAATGCTTGGAAAGTTACTAAAAATAAATCAATCCGGGCAGATATCTTTAAATGTTCATTTAAACTGCTCTGTAATGAAAAACATGAGTCTGCAGTAAAAAACATATGGCTGTTGTTAGAAAGATTTATTGATAATTTAACAGATGAAGAAAATACAGAGATTTATCGTACATTAGCAGAGGTGAATCAAGTACCTCTTTGTGTGAGGGCACATTTTTGGAAGAAAAGTTATCAGTTCTTGAATAGTTTAGCCACAAAATCGGAATACTCCGTTATTATTAATCGTGTCATACATAGCTCGGCAAAATTTATGGATATTGTCGATGTCGATCTCATAACGGAAATATTGAGAGAAAATTTTAAACGAAACCTTATGGACAAGTCAACTAAGTATATAGAATTGATTTGTTCTTGCTTATTATCCACTGATAATAAAAAGTCGCAAGATGATAGATACAGTAAACTATTTCACCCAGTCATGGAACAGTGTATTTCATCTTGGAATGTAAATCGCGGTGACGATTATTTACTTAGATGGAAATTGTGTCAGTTGTTAAAAACTTTATGTGATCGTTTCTATGACATTGTGATTAAGAACAGAAGAATCATTCCGGACACGACATTTTGTGAAATTCATAGTTATTTAAAGCAAAAATTACCCGCAGAGGAAAACTATATAATTTTGAGAACATGGAAATTTTCATATTCATTTGTTAAAATTTTGGGCGCAGATAAAAGAAGTATCTGTACGAGTTATGAAAGCGGCGTATTTAATACAGATTGTGGATTTAATGATTACTTAATATCAGAGGTGATTCCCCAGTTTGGAGTAGAATTGTTGCAATTCCTGAAAGAGGATATAAAATTATACTATCCTTCAATCTATACATCATTCACTAAAGCCCTAGAATTGATGTGGCAATTTTTCGATTTTGGTAACTTGCTGCAGATGCATATTTTAAAGTCAATTTTAAATTATGACGTAAATGAAAGTTATTTAATTGCATTGACTTCTATTCCAAAATATGTATACGTAGAACATCTCTCATTTAGGGATGAAGTTATGGAAATTATACGTTCACATCCATCTCCTGAAGTAAAAATGCATTACTACAATAGCTGCAGTGAACATCTGTATTCAAGATTTATATTTTAAAGATAAAATATTTTTTTAAGACTATAGCATGTAGTAAAGAAATACTTCGTGAAAGTAGGCACTTTAAATGTCTTATAATCGGTGTCTGAATTATTTTATACTTTACTGGTTTTGATAGTATTTAAAAAAAATCAAGTAACATCTTTCTTATTATAAAATATCCCATTTTCATATCACCCTTTGTTAAGTAGCGCGGATATATAATATCCGAATTTTACTATTATACAAATACTGTTTTATAAAGTTAAACCGCTAGTTAGGCTTAACGCTTTTAACATTCACTTATGTAAACCTCTCAGTTACAAATCAATCGTTTTGACAAACTTCAACTTGCAGCGAATTAGGTATAATTTAGTTTGGTAGCAATTTAAAGAGGAAACAAAAAGGAACTTTAATTTAATTTTTATAAAAAGATCATAGTTATGTTATTTATTGTTCTATTACCGCCATTATTGCAACAATTTGTAAATTTTAATTCATCGTTTACTTAAAACTTATAAAAACAATCGTCCTAATTTATATATTTATATGTTAATAGATGTGTTTTTTATAAAATGTTGAATCTGAAAGATATGTTTTGATATATTATATAAAAAACAATAGCTTCGTTAATAAGTTATTTTTAAATTTATTATAAAGACGAAAAAAAAATAGGAAAATATTTTATAAGCAATCTATTTTTTACACCAGTTTATTCTTAAGTTTTGTTTCATAATATATACACAAAATAAATACTTCAAATTGTGGACTATTTTTTTTATCTAATACCTAATTATAGAAAAAAAATTCATGTCAGCACCTGTTTTATATGTGAAGTATACCTTCCTGTTATTAATAAAATATATAACGATTGCTGTTAATACAATTTTTAACAAGCACTGACGACTCAATGTCATTACGATGCGACTCAAGTGGACGCGGGTTGGATCCCGATTGACATACTTTTTTTTATGAAGAAAACATTGTATAGAAACTAATATGTTACATTCTATAGCTATGTAATGATATCTTATATTACCGCGAATGTTACACATTTAATAAAATAAAATTTTACTGATTTTATTGCGTTTATTTATTATATCTATTTAATCCCGACCGCTGACCATGACTGCAGCAAAGTGTTCGAAACGTCGGGATTAAATAAATAAAATAAAACGCGATAAAATCCGTGAAATTTAGTTTTAAAAAATTCTACAGATACGAGTTCTTTTGAAGAAAGGGCCCAAGTCTAAGCAGTAGGAACGTTAATTAGATTATTTATAATTATTGTAATTCTTTTATTTTTTCAGTTTTAAAATGTCGCCGGAGGAGCTAGAAGGTAAAACCCTTGGAGAAAAACATAAATTCTTCAATAAATTGGTAAAAGAGACAAAAGAAATTAGAACTGTTTTAGACTTCGAAGAACTACACACAGGAGAAAATGATATACAAAATTTGATTAACATTGATGTTGCTAACAGGAACAGAAATGTTAACTATATTATTGGTGTTTTAACATGTAGGAACATGTTATACGTAATTCGTGCATTGAAAAAATGCGATTGGCTGATATGTGATGAGCAATATGCTAATATAATCAATCCTACATATCTTAACACCAATATTTATCCCCGGATGCAGACTAAGGCTATTATTAAACTTAAACATCACATACAGCTTAAAATTCAAGACGAGTCACGCGCTGAACAATTTTATAACGCCGAGCAAAACGCTTCAGATGCGTCAAAGTGGTTACCGAAGTGTTCTTTGAAATTTATTGAATCGAATTATGATAAACATGTTGATGATATGTATATTCCTTTGCTTAAACGACTTTCCGAAAGATCAATAAAGTTCCTGGAAATGTATATGAAGCGTCGACCTTATACGGAAAAAGAAGCTTTTGAGAAAACTTTTTTTTTGATGCACAAAGACGTCGATAAATTTTTAGATATTGTAGAGAGAAGAGCATTTCATTTTTACCCCACGTTCGGAAAAAGAGCTACAAAATTTTTAATGAAAAAGTGTCCTCAAAGAATAATTAACAAATTTGGAGATTACTGTATTCATATAGATGCACCTACCTTCATAAAGTATCTGAATAAAAAAGATTTACAATCTTTTATTATAAGTGAAGCCATAAATTCGGAAAAAAACGAAAACAATTTTTCTCTTTACTTCAATCATACCAGAAACTGGGATTCATTTATAAAAGCTATGCCTAAAAAAGAAAGGTTTGATTTTATAAAAAGGATATTTATCGACATTAAAGAAAAAAATGAAAATGAATTGAATGACGTAGAAAAAGCAATAAATTTACTTAAAGTTTTACAAAAGTACACTCCTGTTTATTACTGGTATCGGTTCGTCACATTTGATATAGCATTTTCGAACATTATAAATATGATGGGACCTGAAACTGATACTCTCGATAAACACGAAATGTTTGGAACATTAATAACTTCAGCGGAAGGTAATTCAGAACATGGAAAGTGTTTACTAAAGTACTTCCGGGATAAACACATTAACTCTTCTTTCACGACAAAAATCTCGTTTCTTAACAATTTCATTAATAATTTCGAGACGTTCCGTTTCGATAAAGATAAATGGGCAATATTTGCAGATGTTGTTAACAGTGTAGACGTATGTAATAATGCCGAATCTAGTAGTAGTATAGTCGAAGCTGTTTTAGTGTACAAAATTTTGCATAATGAAAGTATTCCCGAGGAAATGAAAAAACTATTTGAATATAATTCTTTAAAAACTTGCCAACATAAATTAAAGCCCGAGGAGAAAGAAATTATTTTCAATTATTTGAAGCAGTTAATTTGGGTCGAAATCGAAAAGGTGAAATTAATTAGCCTGCCCGCCTTTAAACGATGTATTGAATTATTTAAAACTATGTTGACATTTTACAAAGACTGGAATAAGAATATCATTGAAGATCCCTTAGTACTCGACAAAATCAAAAGTCTAGCTAAAATCAAACAAGAAAAGTCTTGGACTGTTGATATGTCGCCAATATATAATGTCCATAAATCTTGGCGAAGATATATGTTTGAGCAATCCATTATTTTATCACCTACAGAAGAAGTCTGTATTAATTCTTTGAAACATGAACCTAATCTATTAGAACTTTATAAACATGATCTTAAACCAATGTTTATTAATGATACTATTTCAACTAAACGATTGCTTAGAAAAGTCAGAATATATTGGCCACAATCCATAGGTAAAGATTGGATAAATATTTACTTAAACGGTCTTAATCAGCTTAAAGGACTGAATGCGGCTACTAAGGGTTTATGTAGTTTAATGCCGAAATTTGAACTAAACAACGTTTTAAATAATTATGCCCCAAAGGAATCAAAAGTTGATTGGAATACAATTAAAGAAACTGAATTAGTTATTCGAAGGTGTTTTGCTAAAAACATGCACATTGCTCGCCCACAACCTTCTATAAGCACCGTGTTATTGTACGCAAAAGGAGACTATCTGCAGTACGCATTACCTTCTCTCCTAGCCATTTATTATAACTTAAGCTCGATGGAATGTCAAGAAAGTCTATCATATATGCTCAATACCCCAGTATCTTTACAAAAACACGGTATACGATGCGTTTTCACTAAACTCTCTACTGATAAATTAGCAGATACTTTTAATGTACTGTGGAAAAATACTAAAAACTCGACAATACGGACAGAGGTTTTCAAAATTACCTTCAACTTATTATGCAATGAAAAGAACGAACAAAAAATTACTGACACTTGGAAATTGCTGGGAATGTTCATAGACAACCTGAACTTTCAAGAAAACAAATCAACGTATGAGTTATTATATAAAATTGAGAACATGCCAAAGAACGTTCAAGCAGATTACTTAATTAAATCTTACAAATTTCTCAAAATTCTTATTGCAAATAATCAAAGAGAATATAGTGGCCCGGAGTGGGACATTAAAAAACTTGCACGTTATTCAAGAAAAATTATGACCTCTTTACCGTCTGATTTTGTTGCCGAAATTATAAACGAATTTATCAATACAATGTTCTTAAAAGAAAACGTAGATAGATTCGACATGACTAGTCTGATTTCGTCGTATTTGCTTTGCGCCAATAACGAAGAAACTCAAATGGATAAGTACAATGATGTTTTAGCACCCGTTTTAAAACGTTCATTCGGATTATGGAATGAATGCTTTCATGGGGATTACTATGTCAGACATAATGTAACAAAATTAATGTCTGATTTTATTATTGATTTGAAACATTTTCCAGGGAAGCAAAATATGGTAATTCCTGTGAGGATGTTTTTAACAATGCAAAATGAATTCCAACAGTCATTGACATTGTCTGAAAACTATACCTTAATAAGAAAGTGGCAATTGGCAACAAAATTCGTAACATTACTTCATAAATATCAGCCTATCGTTTGGGAAGAAACTTGTTTAAAATTAGCCCCTGAATTTGGAAAAATCTGTGTGGATTTATTGAAAGAAGATACTAAATCGTTATTCTCGGGCGTATATATACTTTTTACTAGGGTTTTGGATACCTTCAAATACATATTACCTGATAATGTTTTATACGAGATTTACAAACCTTTTGCCCAGGATAAAAAGTTTACGCATGGATATTTAGCTGCTTTAAAATTAATAAAATCTCTAGAAGGTAAAAATGTAAACGAAAAATTAAACAAAATACGTGAAGAAATATGTAAACATCCTTCCGAGGAAGTGAAAATGCATTATTATCAAATGTATCCAGAAGATAGAGTTAATTTATATGCAAGCAACAAAAATGGTTAGATTTTATACACACACATATTAAATAGACTAACATGTCACCTTTACGTATGCTCGCTCATATTTATAATCTACCGGAACACATCAATACTAGTATCGCGAAAGATTTACTGCTTTTTATGTAACATAATAATTGTTAAATATATGCTTTTGTACTTCGAACACTCTTGATGCATCAAGATATGTAAAAATGATCGCAAACTCCGCTTAGTTTAAGTTGCAAAGTTTTATAATTTATATACGTTTAATGTACGAACTTAACGAAGATGTACATGATTTATTTATTAATAAAATTATATCAAAGAGTTTTATTTTTGTATAAATGGTGCATTGTTACATACAAATAAAACAAGCATTATTATGGTTTCACCCGATCAATATCCACCGACGAAGATTGGCTTTAATGTATTATAATCGTATAATACCTCTTGAGTTACGGTTTCTCAAATCCATCGAAAGCCCCAGGCCTACATCATTGTCCTAACAATTTCATGTAAGATACATACGCACATATGTACATTTTAATGTAATTTTTTACTTCGAAGCGGGCGTGACGTTTACCTGATGGTAAGTGATACGCTTGCCCATAACGTGGTGCTGGTTAAAATGATATACCCTGCTCCACATTGTACTCGTCGCCTTGAGATATAAGGTGTTAAGTCTCATTACCCCAGTAATTTCAGTAGCTTACAGCACCGTTTAAACCGGAACACAGTAATGTTTGCACACTATTGGGTGGCTGAAATGGTGCCAACGGAGATTTACCACCAGTGTTAAGTTTGTTTTTTAAAAGCTGTCCTCTGCCTAAGCAATCGTTTATCACCTATTATAGTTCTTGGTCAATTCGCCCCATTGGCTATCGGTTAAGATTGAAAACTAAATGCCTGTTTTTTTGACGTGACAACGTCTATTAAATTGGTATAAGATAGGACGCGCGTGCTGAGAAATGTCCCGCACATAAGTGG
>DWMX01001132.1:0-17587 GCA_018246375.1 Byasa alcinous | reverse complement strand
TAACATTTATTTTTAACTAGACACCGTCGAAACTTTAAACACTGGGTGGTGGGCCGATAGATGTGTCCGGGAGTGTAGTTCAATCGCCTATCTTCCCATTTACTTCTTCCATTCCAATTCTCTCTTTCTCAATTCATACTTGACAACTTAGGAAGGTTATACTATCATATATTGTAATCATAATTTCAGAAGAATTTTAATATCTATCTGCTTATATAAAAACGATTTAAGAATGTAATACGCATCTATTTGTATCAAGCGGTGATGACGCGAGCCATCATCTTTATCATTATCATGTTAAGTTTTGCTTTTACGTCAACACAAGGATTACGTTCGATTAAATATTGTGTATGATTTGACAACACATAAAAAAATTACCATAATGAATTCATAGGTCTACCGGAGGCAACACTGGTCTAGACAAAGGTCTAATCCTTTCACACATACTCTGTCAATGTAATATGTTGAATGAAAGTAAATTTCATTAGATGAAGTGCGTCGCTGTCACTGGGGACGAAGGAGTGGTGGTGGTGGAGGTAACCACCTGCGTCCCAAGTTTCAGACGAAATAATGATCATCATTGCAGACCCGATACTGATAGTATAGTTCAATATACTTTTATAGATAACCCATCTAAGTTTTATGATGAAGGAGACTTAGGTAATAAGAAGTTATTTAGCTTTGTCGATGACCGCAATGTGGTGCAGTGTATACCATGTTAACTAGCGGCGCGTTGTTATGTGCGAGCGTATCACTTAACATCAGGTGAACGTTTCGTCTCGACGCATTGTAAATTAAACGAAAATGTTGAAAGTTGTCTTTAAAATTAAATACTTATCGATTTAAAACTAAGCAGTAAAGTGTATGCCTTATAAGATAGAAGCGTCGCGATCTCTTTACTTACTGCAATCGCTGGTCTAGCGACACCTTTGCATACGTTTAGGAGGTCACCGGCAATAACTTAAACGTCAACAACGGGTAATCTGTGCGTCGCGAACGTTGTGCAATATTTAAACGTCCGCTAAGTGTGGGCGTAAGATAGCGGGATGCCCACGTCGACGGCGGCGAGAATTTGGACAACTCTTTTCTTGAATCGACAATTCGGCTTAGTTGCGCAAACGGCCCTCTTAAAGGCAATTAGTTGATAAAAAAAGTCTAAATGATTTATCAGCTTTTACACTCTCAACATTCTTTAAGCGAATGAACTTAGTGTTAATAAAATTTAATAATTTAACCTTCGTTTTTGTCTTAATATATTCACTAGTCTCTGTTGCTAGTGTTCTAACATTACTGTGTTCCAGTTTAAAGGGCGCTGTAGCCAGTGAAATTAATAGTAGTAACGAGGCCTAACATCACATGTCTCAAAGCGAAAAGCACATGTACTTTATTATTTAACATATTAACTGGCACCACATACTGACTTAGGTAACGTCCTATTCGTTTTGTCAAAGAAAAAAATATTTAAGTCGACATTAGGAATACACTTATTAAATGTTAAGTGAAACAGCAAACGTAACAGTAAACAGCCTTTGTATTTTAAATCCGTTACCTGGACAACTACGCGTTTGATCCTGTAACCCTGGGCCAGGAAACTGCTTAATGAACACTACCAGTGATCACGAACAATTGAATGCAAGATGTTTCGTTTTACGTCCATAACTTATATACACTTAAGTAGATTGTGATCTGTTCTTTCTTGTATACGTTTGTAAGTTAGATGACAGAAAACTTCTTGAGCCTTGTCAGTTCCTATCAGGTGAGAGGGTGTTGCGAACTGAATTAGTAATAAGCGATTAGTGATCCGAAGTAGGCGGAGAAAGGATAAGTTTGAACTATATGTTCGCCACACTTCAGTTCGACGAAGGCATCTCATTATGATGGATATGGTCACCAGGATGTTTACGAACTTTTACCAATGATATTGTCTGCGTTATAAACTTGTGTTGCTTTTAAATTTCAATAAACCAAGGCCGTATATCTACTATTAAATCAATTACATTAAACGTAATACAAAGTGGGCCAAAAGAAATCACCCTATTGGAAGCCCAAATTGAATCACGAAATTGTGGCGGCGCCCATATGGCCGATATCATCTTCCCGACTTGACCGATAATATTCTAAAGGTTCAAATAAACATAACCAAAAAAACAGAATAAAATTTTTTCGTTTAGAAAAAAATGAGAACTAAACAACATCAGATGACTTCTTTTGGCCCACCTTTTATAACGTTTTGAAGGGATGTCACTGAGTTGTTGTTGAGCTTTATTGGAAATTTGTCACGTGGCGTTTCGTAGCTAAGTTGGAGACGGGTGTGGTACGGTGTGGAAGGGGGGGGGGGAGGAGGTAGTGGATAGTGCATGCGTGCCAATAGTTGGAATTCGCGCGGAGTCGTCGGCTGCGCCGGCAGGCGGTAGCTCCTGACGCCTTGGCTCAAACATTCTAATGTATGACGCAATACACGAACTGGATTCGATCTCGTCAAACTAAACTCTACACGTTACTAGCAATAATAATATTAATAATCTCTTTGTTATACGCAATATTAACTATACTGTGTTCATCTGATAATTAGTGGTATTAGAACTACAAATGAGACACTAATTAAGATGTTAACGTAACAGCTTCAGATCGTCTTGAAATGTTTATTATTTCTTATACCTGTACTTTTTTATATCTGAAGAAAGTAATGTATGCATAATTTATAACAATAACACTAATATTTTGTATCATGCCGGTATTCTCAACACCGTCCCAAATTTTATGCTAAAGTATCAAATATCTTTAGTCAGACCTTCAGAGTCGTATCTTTGATCGATTCCGTCTCCTAAATTGCGTTTTTTTTTAAGATATACGCGTTCTACAATATTCAATACTGCTTTTCGGTTAACTATATCTAGAAGTTCCTGTGTTCTTGCTATTCACAAAGAATATGAGTCATTGTTTTAGTACGGTATTGGTCGTTGGCATGTGGCATTGAGTCGTCAATAGCCCATGGATTTAACAGCGTTTGATTATTGCTATGATCAGTGAATGCACATAGACTTTCTTTAGCAATTAGGATTAATTGAGTATAGCGTAACTTTCTAAAATGGTATTTTTCGACAAAGTGTAAATCTTGACAGGAAGTAAACTTCCGCGTCGCCGGCCGCTCTCAAAAAAAATTACACAATTAATACAAACAGCAAATAAATCGTCAGAGAGGTATTATTTTTTTTTTTCGTCGAATCTTCGACATGAGGTTATTTAATAGTTGAATCAATATGCGAGCGCGGGCCGGTAAGGAGTTTTGTGTTGCGCGAGCGAAATCCTTTCAAGTTTACGCGTCCATTGCCGTATCGGATTGATATTCAGCTCGGTGTCGTCTTACAGAAGAGTTATTGCATGCCTTGCTAAATATACGCGTTGGATGCGCCCGTGTGCGGATACTACACACGAATGTTGCGACATCGCGCCTCTTAGCAGACTGCATGGCGCGCTACTTTTTCCCCCCGTACAAACCTAATTTCTTCGTGAATTTGGACAGAGTAGTGGGTGGAGGTCGAAATTGTTAACTTTCTTTTTTTATAGCCCCCCCGAGTGAATGATAAATTTGATGACGCTTGTCAAACCACTAATTTTATTTAATTCCAAGTGTTATGCGATGAATTTATAATGAACTTATGCGCTCGATTTCGGAAACTACAAGAGAGTAACGGCGGAAAAGGTAACACGGTCCGAAATGAAATATATGTAAGACATTTGAATTATTTGCATTTTTTTATTAAGCTAATCAGAAATTATTTAATGTTAATTCTTGACCGATAATGTAATAACTTATTAGTAGAAAAAATAATAAATTCATGAAGGCGAACCAAATAGATCGATGTTACATATAAGTTCCATAAAAACCGTAATTTCTATTTGTTTTTATCAACGATCCGTTTGTTGACGATAAAAAGAACTTTTATTAAAATAAATACAAAAGAAATAGTACGTCGATTTGAACAATGTCAAAATCGTTTTAAGTGATACATAAATATGATGTTCAGGTATAAATATACATAAAATGTAGACGCAAGCTAGCAAAGGATATTGAATCCTAGCCGTAATCATATAAGATCTATAATCGCTTATTTATACGATCGTAATGGTCCAATGAAACCTCTATGGAGATGTCGCTTATAGATTTAATAAAAAAAAAGGTTAATTTTGCACACCATTTTGTTTTATAATATTTTAAATGGTGAGTCACTGCGGCTGAGCCGCATTACGCAATGTCTAATATTAGTTAATGTATTATAATAGCTACAGGCGACGTTATTATAACATGTGACTCACATGTTTGTAGTATACGTATACATTTGAAAACTACCCAAACTACTTTTATCACTACAATTCTTCAAGGAAGCTGTCCAAACTGACAGCTCGTCTAGCGTTGTGAGTTTAATATTAAAAATTAAAGACTTTTATGTTGCTCCCTCTGTGACGCAGTGACTAGCTTGGCTTTTACGGAAGTTCCAGGTTCCATTCCGGATCATTTGTTATGGGGTTTGATTTTTTGTAACCGCCTGTCTAGCTATAGCATATTACAGAAGCGATATAACAGCCGTGAGCCGGAGTATTCTGGGCGAACACCCTACACCGTGCTCGTTCTCATTGTGACTAATGCCATGTGAAATATAGTTAATAATCATTGAAGTTTTTATTTAAAAGGGAAACGTTGTGATTTTTGTGACCACAGTTGTATATTTAAATCATATTATTTTGAAAAGTGACTGAATTGTGAGCATTACAGCAAGTGAACCGAAGCTTATTAAATTACAGGTTGAAAGAAACTTACCATCTCATGTCTCAAAGTTGTAATAGCATTGTGATGTTATTATCCTAAAACAACAAATAAATTATATAGCATAATTGTGCGTGATTTAATTTTACAAAGAAATTATAAAGCATTATACGATTGTATTTAGTCCGTTGTTAAGCTCGCTGCTTCGCATGTTCGCCTTTTTTTGGCGCGCCATTATACCAGCTTGGAGGTGGTACTGTCTATACATGTACTCCTTCGTCATCGCCTGTGCTGTAAACATGCCTCGGCTACGCTGAAGTAATTCGCTCACGGGCCCCCACGTTGGATCGATCTTTATCATCTTCATAAACTCTCCTCTAAATGCGGCGACTAACAATCGTAACGCCAAACCAAGCATAATGTAACTGACCGCAACCAGAATAACATAACGTCCTATAACATCGATCAAGGAGCTATTGTTCCATTTATTACATATTTCGTTACAGAAAGCGTAAATGAGAAATGCAATTGACGTTATCCAACCTATTTTCATGCCGATCGACGGCTGAACGCCTTGCATGAAGTGTATGTCTTCCTCGAACCTATGCAGGCCGTAAAGCACTACAAAAACAACACCTTCAATAATGGCAATGAACGTAGACAAAAGATTTAAATAGGTCCTGCATATGATGACAATTATGTTAACCCCATATTTGGACTGCAAAGGAGTCGTTACAGCAAATAGGAAGATTACAGAAAACATGCAGACAAGTCCGGGATATTTAGCTAATTTCGTATTCCTCCTCTTCGCCATTTCCAGCAAGTTGTATAAAGTAACAATGTTAGTGTTAAGACCGATGATTGCGTTGGAACTGTATATCAGTGGCAGCCAGACGGAGTTGTTGGTAAAATGCCGTACAAGTCGCGGAACCTTCTCAAATAGTAATGTCATCTGGGCCCTAATAATGAATTCGGGCTTAGAGCCGTAGTGGTAAGCGTAAGGGCAGTACAGCATCGCGGTTGTACAAGTGCTGAGGACTATGAAAGCGGTCGCGATCGCAGTGCATATAACAACGTTGGAATAGCAATACGAACGGAAGTGCGTGCCGGAAGCGAAATTGAATGTGATCCCCGAGCCGATGGTCAAAGCAAACACAACCTGCTGTATCATATTGGAAAACCGGAACTTCTTTAGAAAATTACTGAAGTCCAGATCCAAAACATCTTCGTACTCCACTACAACACCTTTCTGCATCATAGAGCCTGTAAGCAATAACATGTACACGCCGATTGGGTACAGTGCTAGGATGTTTAAGAACCATTTCAGCGATCGTATTCTTTTGAAGCAGCTCAGGTATATGATGGCGCACGACAGTGCCGAAGCAAGGCTGACGCGCCAAACTATCAAAAACGTCCCTTTATTCTTCATTTCCAACATGTAGTACCTCCAATACTGATATTCTGGATAAGTGGTGTACAACTGCTCGCAGTAACCGGAGCTGAACTTGCGCTTTATACAATCCTCGTTGACCGTGTAGTTTGTAGCCAGCACGTTACAATCCTTGTTGGACCACGGTCCGCACTGAAAGTAAGGGATAGGCTTCTCGAAGCTTATCAAGAAGTAGTGGAATAGGAAAGATATGATATTGTGATTGTATATTATAAATATAATTTGCCACAATATCTGCACGTATCCGATGTGGCTGAGGCATCTGCGGATATTCCATACAGAGAGGCAGTCCCTGCTGGTGAATTGGCTGACGACAGTCTCCATGTAAAACAATGGTATACCGACAATCACCATCAGTATCGCAGCGCACAGAAGGTTTCCTGTGGTCCCCGATGTCAGTGCTCCAGATGGAATGTTCACGGTGCACGATATACCGATAGTTTGACACAACAGCATAATCACATGGATACGTCTTGAAATATTATAATCTTCGTTTCCCATTTTTTATAAGTTTGTTTATAATCTAATCGTTTGTGACAGTTGGTCATAACCGCACTGAATTTATTTCGGTAATAGAGCAATTTACAATTTAAGCTGACGTCAGACTAACTGACGACCTGAAATTATCGCGAAATTCCTTTCGTATCCACAATGGACTTAAATTACATTGAGACAAGCTGATTGTTCCGCTTATGAAAGAGTTTAGCCACCTGTTATTGAGTTCTGCTGAACAGGTCGTCCGTCCCGTCCCGCCGACTCTCCACGCAGGTGTCCGTTAGATAATGAAACTACAATTGATAAACGACACTCAGTTTCACTTTGTACACACCGATACGATGCCGAGAGACCCGTTTACCCGCAATAAACGTTTCCACAAGGCTTTCTTGTTTAACACTCACCCGTTGAGAGCATTACAACGGTTTATATTTCATGTTACTATTAACTACGTATAACATCGTGTGTTAAAGCGGTGCCCCTGCCTTCTTAGACAATCACCACTCTATGACGATTATCAAATGTACCAAACTGTCGATTACCCGTTGATTGAAAAAAATAGTTCTCAAATCGTTACATAAACAAGTTTCTTCCTTAACTAATGCTCGCTTAAAAATTTTTACGTTGTAGATCGATTTTAACGATTACACTCTTTTTAATCTGTTAACAATTTCTGCAGCATTTTTATATTTTTTTGAAGATCAAAGAAATTGTATTTTTTCTAATAACCCATAGAACTTTTTCATTTAAATAATTGCAATGTTAAAAAACTTACAATCATTTAATACAAGTGTAAAACTTTAACTAAGTTCAAAAACGTTTTAGATAATATAGAACAAGTGATTCATGATTAAATGTGGTAGACCATTAGTGATCTATCGTCGTCACCATGTAAAAATGATCAAGGGATTATAATTACTGTAATGAACAAGTAAAATCGCAACTACAGTCCGTTTAGAAGAGGTCAACGCCAAATAGTGGCCCAACACACGCTAAAAATAACCTTAAACCTTTAGTAGTTTAAAAATATATATAAGAGTCCGCTTTTGCATTTGTCGTGCATTTAATTTACAACGATACACTAAGTGAAACAGTGTCGATAAACGAAATACTGTTTGATATGCATTAACGGCGAACGCTTAAATCAATGTGTTAAGGTCGAGAATCGTCCGGCATATAGTACATGCATCTTTTATTGACACGGTTTTTTTATTTTATCAGTCACTGCTATCTAATCAACATTTCTGCAACGTACCAACGTTGGTAGATAAAGGCGGAAAAAAGATTTCGCGAACCCTACCTATGTTTGCTGCCCCATATACGCGGGCGTCTCGTAATTATTATGTATGTATATTTCAGGAAACTCGTGTAGTTTTAAAATTGTGGCCGAGCCGTTTTGTTATCGCGTACGCGATTTCAACATTGCAATAATACATTATATTGATGATAACTGATAATCGCTTGTAGCGTCAAATATAGTTTTTATGAATGACCTTTTCAACTGTTTTAAATGTATATAACAAAGCTATACTTCGACCATCAGTCTGTTAGCAATTCGCATACTTTTATCTTACGGTAAAAGATACATGTGTAATCATTATAATGTTATGCATGCTTCAAACTGTGTTCTGGCGGTAATATTACACCAGATATAGTTTTGTGGGCGGTACATGGTCCCCGGAAACATAGACCTACCTGTGTATGTAGAACTGTTATATTTACTATCAAATTTCGCAGTTAGCAACTGAAAGTAATTTCGTATGTTTGTGAAAATGTAAATTTATCATTATCGAACGCGGTATCTGCGATACGACTTGTATTACATTAATAAAAATAGACGGTTTTCAATCTATAACGTTTGTTATACAACAGTGGTGCTAGTTTACTAATTCGTGCGACCACCTTTCCACATCGTATCCTAAGAAAGGAAAAAATTCAGGAGAAAGAGCATCAACTACTCTAATAAATGTTGTATTTAATATAAACTAGAACAATTTGGATATATGAATAGTTGACGTACAGGTAATTGCCGTGAATGAAAATAAGGATAGTTATGATCTGTAGGCACAGTGTGACGTCATCTCTAAGCCGGGACAGGTGCGCTGCGGTCAGATCTAAGTTTATTAACTAAGAGCTACCGAGCGAACATTCAAGACTCAAGTTATATCTTGCTGTTGAATCTCGGGGACCTTTCTCTTATCGATAACTCGCCTCTAGATATTATCGCCACTAGACGGCTTTCAGTCTCGTAGGAAAGTATTTCGTCATACCGTTTTATTGCGAGTTTTTACATGTAATTATAAATAATTAGACGTAAATCATTTCAGTGTTTGTTAAAGGATTTCGTTTATTTTAGTGTAATAAATATTTTTTGCTATTTGTAATTACTTGACTTTGTAATAATCGTAGCGACAAATTGTTTTCAATACCATACAAAAAGTTTTAAGCTATTGTTAATAAATCTAGAGTCTCTTCGAACTTCGTTAATTTTTTTTACATTACAATGACTAATCGTTAGCTTAGCCATTAGAGAAGAAAAGAACAAAAATTACAATGAACTACAACCATGGTATGATGGGATCAAGATATGAGTAAACATCAAAGGCTTACAAGCCGTAAAGACTAAAAAAATTTATCATCAGCCCACGATAGTTCACTGCGGTCCTGTCCCAATGAATGATGCTTAACCAGATCCACGGGCATATCGAATAACTGCTGCTTTGCGATGATTACCGCTCTATCTTGTCATAGAACGTATCTAGCTACATTTGCCTAAATGCGATCTCCAGTTCAAGACAAGTCTACTCTTCTTGTGATCAACTCTGTAACAGGTGTGAGCAGCCAATTGCCATTTCTCCGTCGGACTATTTCATTTGCAGTTCTAATTTTCAAAAAGAAACCGAACATCGCTTGTTTTCGACTAAGTTTTTTGACAACATATCAGCACTTTAAATGATCACAAGTGACACACACTTGTCAAAGATATTTCCTTGCTTTAAATAAGTTAAAAATCATTGCCTTCGTAGAAGCATTTCATGCTTAACGTAGTTGAAAATTGTAAGACCGTCATATTCTCCTTATGAGTCAGTTGCTATCAGTGTATATATCTTATACAAACAGTCCGGTTTGGACCACATCAGGCCTATATCGATTTTGACTGATTATGAGGTACAAGTGCCAGTTACGTTATCTGTGGCCACGACGTCGGCGCGCAAGGGCACGTTTGACATTTCGGTCGTGATAAAGCATTTTGGATTACCATAAACTTCTATTTATTTCTGAAATTAAAATTTAGAGTCAAAACAATCAAGTTTGATTTGAAGCCTGTTTCAGATAAACTAAGTAACAATTCAGTAGTTTGACAATCTCTCGGGGTCGTAATATAAGAATTTGGAACATACATAAAATGATGCATAGATTAAAAAGTAGTCTGTTATTAGTACCAACAGTTTGTTAACTTTTGATACGTTTTCAGATGTAAACGTAAGTGACGATGATGTAAAACATTTATACACACCATGATATATTCAGAACTGAATTTTCTGAAACTCTTTAACAGTTTATCTTTATGTTAGTATGTAGAAACATTTATTACGTAAAACAGTTCTGCAGTTCGATAAGAATCCACCGTCCATCGAGTTAATCTTTTATAAATTAAAATTTTGTAAAATTTACATGAAGATGATTCGTCAACCGAACAGTGAATATAGAAATTATTGCAATTATCTGCTGCAGTGATTTTTCGCCTGTATGTCATAACAGAGACCAGCTGTGCAAATATTTTATGTAACTATTTCATTAGGTAACATATAACATAAATGAATAGCAACAATGAAGTTAAAATACCACCAACGTTTGTACGGCGAAGCGAAATCGTGACTCGAATAGAACAAATCGATATTCAACTTTAACGTGAACTAATACGGACACATTTTGCAACATAACTTGTTACAGTGGCAACATTTCCTCGATATAGTTTCTATCTCATTCCGACATTGGAGGCGTGCTTCGCCGCTTCGAATGGAATTTCGCAGCGGAAAACGTGTAAAGTATATCTGTCCCTGTCTCTTTGCGACCCTTGACCTAATCGATTTTAGTGAATGTGGCCGGTTCGTTTTGCGGATCGATTAATTATTTCTAGGATTTAGATTCATGCCCGCAATTGCGTGGCGGAGGAGGAATTTAAGATGGCGCAATATTAATACGTTTATTATAAAAAATAAACATATTGCATTTTATATTCAAATAAGTATAATTTATATGGAAACATAAGAAAATTCACTAACATTTTTCATTTTGAATACTGAAAATGTAGGAAACTATTTTACAGTCAGACATTAAGAAAAAGTAATAAATTGGCACAGAGTACAAATTAACGCATACTTCATATTCAAGAACGCACAGACATGACATAATTTGTTAGAATATTATATAAATTTACTATTATAAAACTACTCTCACTGAAATTACAAGGAATCATAGTTTAAAAACCGCAAACACCTTAAAGTAGTCTAACGAAGCTAATGAAGCTAACTGAGTTGTTATCCGCGCCAACGGCGGGCCATTTTGCGGCATTTGAATAAATTTATAAGATCTGCGGGACCAGCTGTCTAGTGCACCTTAATCATTATTCATTTATGCATACTAGACAACATTAAATTCTTCTCTTGTATTCACTAATACGTTACACCCGCATTACATCTGTATAAGCTAATTAATTATAATATTTTAATACACACGACAGAGACGAAAAGAATGAAATATGAAAAGCGTTAACGAGGTAAAAACGGCTGAGTTTTTTTTTTATTAAATCTAAGAAATTTCCCGATTGGCCTTTCATACAAAAGGTGGTAGTAAATAAATTGTACAGCCATTAAAGCGCTACGTACCATAAACCTACACACACATTTAATTTTTTTTGCATCACAGACATAATTCAATTAAACCTAATTCTTTACGACGTCTGATTGAAAAGTTTATTGTTTTCACTTTCAGCAAAAACTAAAACAAATGTATTATATAATAAAGTATATAGATTAAAGTACTAAAATCCACCTAAAAGAGAAACCATTAGTTTAAATAGAATATACGTAATACATATTTAAGAATTTAGGTTATTACCTTTGCGACGATTACCTTGAGTAATATTTTCACTCTGTATACATGTATACTTATAAATATACACAAAACGATAGACAACAATCGCTAATTTCTTAGCATTCGTCATCGCAAACCTACAAAGCAATTAATAAAAGCTTATTCGAACCACTGATAAAACAAACCGCAACAAAACTAAAAACTTAATAACGCGAACAGATTATGTCTGTAGAAAATAAATGTTAATTTGTTTTTATTATCATAACTATATTAATGAATTGAAAACAGTTTGTTTTATTTATTTTTTTGGTTGATTCTAGTTCTAAGGGGATTTGTAGGGGGGGAGGTGGTAATCGGAAATGTATTTTAACGGCCTAATTTCGACAAATTGCTGTCGGAGTTATGCCGATAAATTCAGGTGTTTTACGATCACCTTTAAACACTGGTAGTTCCTGCCGCTATAGTTTTATGCCCCATAACAATGACAAACGATTATTGCGTATGGCTCGATTCAAATACCGCATAATATGAAGTGAAAGACGAATACGTTATAAATCCCTTCAAATTTAAAAAATTCACTATAAACTATCGTGTCAACTTTTTAGTTTGTGAAATGTAGAACTTAATAACTTAGTATAACATATAAACAAGTGGAGATAAACTCTAGCTCCTATTTCAGCCGCCGAACTGTATACTAACTTTTTCGTCTTTTTATTATTAGAATAGTGTAGCCAGTGTTATTACTGAGTTTACGAGACTTAACATCTGTCTCATAGCGATTCTGTGTAGTGTTAAGAGTGCATTACTTACTGTTAGTAAAACGTCTTAATCGTCTCATCGTTTCATGTGAAACTAAAACAACGATATATCGTAATAGACTAAACAGTGTATTTATTTGTCTTATTTCTAGCTTACATTATGATTGTGAATGACTTTTTAACTTTGTGCACTCCACTTCATATAATTCATTGCAAGCATCTCGCGCGACTTATCTGATTTACTTTGTAATGTTGACATAAAAACTAGGAGCATTTCGATTAAGTAATCAGGTAAACGTAAAGAGTTGTTAAAGGAGCGAAGTCGCGGGCATGGACTAGATGATATTACGAAGCATTAGCTACTATAAAACGTATCGATACACATTTCATATGCATTGCCTCTATACGAGAGATTTTATTGAGCAGCACTCTTCGAGTATCGTTTATGAGCCTGATCTAAATAAAGATGTCGCTAATGCAATCACTAAGTTTTCGCATTGAACTGGATCTGTAGCGGTGACCAGATCATAAACACTAACACATTTTAACAAATTCTCTGAGCCGGTGATCGACTGGTGGTAGACGAAAAGTGAAAAAAAAATTATCTAACATAGCGGAAATGAAGATATTCTGGATCAGCAGTTCTTAAAACTACGGACCTACAGAGCTTTCGTTGGGTAGTATAGAAAATGTGGGTGATAGAAAAAATTATCCAGGTCCCCGATAAGCACTGATGATCAAGTGGTGTCATAACCTAAACTTAACGATTTCAACTGACGTCTGACTAAAATGACATAGTTAAGATGTTCATACCTCCCATTGCATCCGACGCTTTATGCCATAAGTTAAGTATTTATACTTTATACCACAATTTCCCTAGCTACCGCCATTTAAAGTGGAACACAAGAACCTTTTAAAATCATAATTTTGCACCTACCTAACAATATTAGCACAACAGGATCATCTTGGTCCTATTTTTAATACATAAAATACAGAGCAGTTGTTAGCAGACCGTCTACGGTCTCCGACAAAAGAACTTACCACCAGTGAGTTCCCTAACGGTGTTAATAATGATTCATTTACAACCAATCAAGTGATTTGTAACTAAGAAATTAAATTGATTTCTTAAGTAACTACCTACTGTATACCTATTGTAACCGTGATAACTTAGTTTGTATAGCGGTCGCGTGCGATATACATCTCGAAGAGATGCGGATTCGATCCTCACTGAGCATGAACATCCGAAGAAAAACATCATGACAAAACCAATATGTTCGCTTTCGTGGATATGTGATATCTATTAACCCGCACTTGGCTAGAGCGGTGGATAAATCGCCTTGAACTCCTTAACAGAAGCTCCGAGGTTTCAGCAAAAGGAACTTTAATTTATTAATTTATGATTTCTTTAATATTTTTTTTAAAATATCACATAATTTATCTTGGATATTAATTCAAAGATTTCGCTTGTTTAATTATCGAAGCTAACGAGCAAAGGACTTTGTTTAACAGAGATATGTATAGCAAAATCAAAATCAATCCAAACATCGCATCGACAAATTTATCGTTGAAAAGTTTTTTATTAAAATCATTTATTATCTTTACATTTAAGTATCGTTCATTTGTATGGTCACTTTGAATAAACAATCAAACGAATCTACCTGTGAAATAAAACAAGATGAAAATATGACCCATTGTCGATTCGACGAATGTTGACTATTATCTCCACGATGACAAATGAGCCCAAACCCGCAGCGGGCATTGAACCGTGGACGGGTTTACTGCTCCACCGACGTCCACCGATCGCATCCAATACATCGCTGGGTTCCCTCTAAAACTTATGAAGTGTTGTGTTGGATACCAAGCAATACACTATTCTGATGTAGAACGTCTCGTTTTCGGGGTAGGGTTAAGCCGATTTAGATCGGACTGATAGAAACACGGTGCTCGCGATGCTAATTCTAAATGCAACTCCCCATTCGCATGTACATTATAATTCAAATGCTCAAAGAATGGTCTCCCTTAAGTTGACAGACGCTAAGGGAGATTGACAGATTGTGTTTGATTCGTTACTCGCAATACCGTGAATGACTGAAATTCACATTTATAACTGTTTAGAGTCACTAAAAATAACATTAAACTTAGGTTACTTAAGTGTTACTATAGATGAAGAAGAATTTAATAATTTGTTATTAACGAATAGCCGGATGAGAAATTAAATGACTATCATTGAAGTTGGCCCATATCCAACAGTGGAACTCAATCAGTAGAGGATCTTAAAAAAGATCATTACTACTAAAGATATAAATGTTAACGTTTATATATTTGCGAAAAATAAAACTGTACAATTACAAACAGTGCTTTGGTATTACAAAACACGTTATCTACCAATCAATCTCGCCACCTGCGCGAACCGGTAGTAAATCTTCGTAATTAACTGATTTTTTTTTTTTCACTAATTTACTGTTACGCGGACCATTCGATGGCGGTAGGCGAACTTAAATCATCCCAGTTAATAGTTTATAATAAAAACAAATCTACAAAGCGGCTATAAACAAAAACCTATTATTATAACTGTGGTTAATAATCAAACGATATTTGATCTCGACTCTGCTCTTGTGGCAAATGCCGAGTCCCAGTATTGGGAACATTAAAAACTTCGTCAATTTACTGTACAATTTCTTTACTTACACTATTTCGTGTACTATGCTAAATTGAGATCATAAATTGAAAAACAGTATAACGTACAAAGTTAGAGGAAGAGTAATGCGTTGACAGTGGTAATTGATATGGGTGAAGACAGTCTAACTACTGGCTCTACTCCATCTAGTGAGACAAGAATGAAAACCAGAAGCTAGTAATAGTATATAGAGACTTCACTTAACTAAATCGCATGTAAATCCAAAGCAATGACAAATGCAAACAAACACCATCCAATCTAATCAGACTGATTACGAATTCGTTTATATTTTCTTGACATAATTATCCTTTTTTTTATACTTTACAATTTCAGTTAACGTGTTAATAAACGGACTGATTACCCGGGACAAACAGACAGCCGAAAATTTTCAAAATTGTTTATACGCTCTTCTTTAAAATACACGTTGGAAAGTTCCCAACTATCATTTGATGAATAGTAAAGTATTTAGCTGATCTCATTTGCCAGTTTCCTCAAAGAGATAACCAGCATAGGACAGAACAGTTCCGCCTTACCGACGGATCAGGTTTCTATCTATCAAGAAGACGTACTTCGATACTGAGCAGCCTTTGAGACGTCATTAAATACGACCGAAAAAGGTTTAGACTGGTCTTAAAATGGAAGGCTTTAGCGCTGCGGAGCTAATGGTACGTAGGAAAGGTGTATAATGACGTCATCGGATACAACCCCGCGCACCGGCCGATCCCGAAGCTCGGTGTTACCATTACTTAATAAAATTTATTTAACTCCGCCCAACCGAGAATCGAGTAACTCGAGAACCTCTCAAATTTACATACAGACTATACACAAACTTATACGCTATAAAATTTCAAGCGAAATTCGTAAAATGTATATTTATATACTATTTGCGAAAATTTTATGAAACGGATGCGATTTTTTTTTAAAACAAAGGCACACCTTTTAATATTGAGACAGTCTAGATAGCACTGAGTAGCAGTAATCGACTAGTTTGCATACTACTACTTCGCGGCAGTAAGCGACGCCTCAACCTCTCGATTAGTAAAGCTATTAGTAGTGGAGTCCATAATCTTTTTAATTCTATTACTAACAATAAAACGACCACGAAATATAATTTTAACTGGAAACTGGTATTCTAATTCGCGCTTACATTCTAGGTGATGTCAGGTACAAGCGACGACAAAAGCCCAACTTAATTCACTATCACAATACTGTTACCAAGCGGTAGTGAGCATACTTTACTATGTTATAGTAAAAGTGCTGAAGTAATTAAAATACTGACTTAACATGATAACTTAAACGAAATTTTTTTTTTGAAATTTGCAAGCTGTGTCTCCTTAAACTTAAGGTGCACAATGTTTTCTATATTGCCTGGTTTAATTTATGTAAGTTGTATTGTGTAATCTTTTTTGGAGACCTTATAATTAAATAAATAAATAAGTGAATGGCAAGCACAAAGCGTGAATATTACCTAAATAATTTGAAATTTAATGTATGCAACATTCAATTTCAAATTGGCATGAATGGCATGATGGCGTTTTTTTTTTTGTGTAATACTTGTGTGGTTGATTGTACTGTGACGGCTGCGTGGAAGCGTGGGCGTTGTGGTCGTTTTCCCGCGACCCCGACAGTTATATCAATATACCGTCGGCTCGTCGATGTTAGTCGCATTTACACTCATAAAGCTCAGCTGATAATACCTAGAGTCACGATTTTAGGCACACACTCAGTGTAACCATCGATTTGTTTTTTACGATATACCAATAAAAGCTTTCGACTCTGTATTCATAATAGACTCAACCATTTTCTTACTACACTCATGTATGCGAGACTGTGTAAGATTTTTTTTTATATTTTGTATAAGCCTATCTCAAATCTTCACCTCCTATTGAGCGACGATACACAAGTCTAAAAATTTACTACTATACTACTATCCATTTCACATTATATTTTAAAGGCAGACAACACGACGAGTTTGGGTACAAGTAATTAAGTTAATTATATCAATGAACTTACATTATAGTAACGAATATAATAGTAAATGTAATTATAATCAGCATATGTGCTGCTGGATTTTTTTAAACGTAGAAAAATGGGAATTTCGGCCTACGCTTTCAGAAAACAAGCACAGCACTTAGTTATGCTTAAGTACGTGAAGCGATATACGTGGCGCGATATAACCCCCAAAATACCGACGCGTAGGGCACCGGAAATGCGTAATTCACGTAAACGTCGGTGACCTACATAAACATTACTTAGACGGTGTCATTTGTTATGAACGCGAATGTGCTGATACGAAGTATACAATTAAAAGAAAAACTGTCGATTCTGAACAATATCCAAAACTG
>DWMX01001131.1:0-17593 GCA_018246375.1 Byasa alcinous | reverse complement strand
GGAGGCGTGCTAGGAGTAGAGCACGCCATTCGCCACGAGGACCCGTCCGTACGGGTAGTGGAAGTCCCCGTATCCACTACCCCGGGCCCTCATCAAATGACATTAATCTATGCATAGAAGTCACACAACCTGCATGATATTTATATTATGAGTAATTGAGCTTCATCCATGTTAGAAGATAAAAGCACATATATTTTAAATATTTTACTGATTAATTAAATTATTTTAAAACTGTTATTCATAATTTTCTGAACACAGATCCTGGTAGTTTATCTAAAACAGTGTTGCATATGAAAAATCTTTATATTTCAAAAATAGTATAAAGTATTACCTATGCAGGGTTCCATCTTCAAGGTTGAGTGCAATACATCCTTTGCACACTCCATCCTCCATTAAAAGATCCAGGGCAAAGTATTCAATAAAGTATTCACAGTCATATCTTAATGATTGACCATACAGAGTGTGAAGAAGAGAATGGCCAGTTCTGAAAGACAAATAAAAAAATGTTAGACAGATAGCTTTGTACATTACTGTTCGGCAGATGGTTTCTACCTCGACAATCTTTAACTTCAGAAATCTACCACCAGCTAATATTATAGCTTATATGCAGTCTAAATATACATATAATTTTTATGGTAAGAAGTGTGCACTTGTGTAAACACTTTAAATTTTCATGTTTGAAAATAAGGAAAATTTATTTTTGTAGCAATAAATTTCAACAAGTATTTCGATTGTACAAGGTAATAACGTGAAGCAGTGTTAGTCATTAACCAAAAACAAGGATGTTTCTATTTTAATGTATATATTTAACATACACACTATTTTTAAATATATTATAAACACACCTGTCAGCCACAGCACAGCATCTGTGTGCCTGACCACCTTTACCAAACTTGAGAGATTGCCCTCCAAAAGCTCTTTGATAAATTCTACCCTCAGGTGTGCGGGAGAAAGGCATTCCATAGTTATCAAGTTCTATTACAGCATGAGGCGCTTCTCTGGTCATGTAATGAATGGCATCCTGTAAATAGCAATGAATTTGTCAAAAAAAAATTGTATTCTTTAACATAATATCTGATAATATGAATAATTAAGAGTTAAGGTGTAATATATCCACAAAGATATTGCCTAAAATTTATTTTGTAACTGATTTATTTTTATTGTTTATTTTCAGTTCATTTAATATAAAAGTAAAGTTTGGCTTTTAGCCCATATTGCAAACTTTACTTTAGTTCTTAGTCATAAAGAGAATTTTTTATTTGAAACAAAATGGGCTACATGAATTTTATAAATGGTTACTGTATTAAATACAACTTTCCAATAAAAAAGGCATTATAAGCCATATCTTTGATGGAAAATCCCACTACAAAACAGATAGTAAATAACAAATACCTTTGCCCTGTAAGTGAAACATGTAGTCTGATGTAAATGAATGTTTCTTAAAAGAAAAGGACCATTGACAAATGAATTAAAATAATGTTACATGCCTGATCTCCTAGCCAATCTGAACCTTTTACAGTATCATACATATGCCAAAGCCAACTATCCTCTTCCATGTTACCTGTAAACAAAAGATTGCTTAATGTGAGAGCCAGAGTATTTTGAGTAAGAACACTTCACTGTCTATGACATCATTGTCAATTAGTTTCATGGGAAATTAATATCTAAAGCTTTGTGTAAAAAGGAAACCATATACGAAATTACCTCGAATGTATTAAGCCTCCAATAAGTAGTAGGAGTTAAAAAACATATTAGGTAAATGTCTTAATTAATATGTAAATACACTTCTACTCAACTTATTTTGGAAATGTTTGATATAATGTTAAAAATTATATGGATTGGGTGAATGATATTTTAAAGTTTAATCATCACCTAATATGTCATGACTTGATATTACTACAAAATGTTCTGAAAAAATTAAAGAAGTACATGATGTGGTTCAAATACCTAAAGCAGCATTGATTCCACCTTGTGCAGCAACTGTATGTGATCTGGTTGGAAATAGTTTGGTCACAACAGCTGTTTTAAACCCTTCCTGTACCAGACCAAAAGCTGCCCGTAAACCTGCACCACCAGCACCAATAACCAATGCATCATGTTGATGATCAACTACTGTGTATGCTTTAGATGTATTAGTATTAACAGACCCATCCTTAGCAGGCCTGGCTCCAACTGATAAATGAAGGTTTCTATAAAGATATGATGCCTGAAAAAACAAATACCATTGAGATGTTAAATAATTTAAAAACTTATTTAAAATTGTGTGTATGTTCTCAGAATTCTGTATGTCAATAAGGGTATTGGATTAATGAAGGTGTATAAGTATCATTATAACATTAGATCAGCTGGTTGCCTTTCTCTACTTTATATTGTAATCATTTCTTCCTAAAAAAATATTAAATGCAATAAAACATTGAAAGTAATTATTTTCACTAAGTATAATACGACTCTTTTAATACATTAATAGAATCGTATTATATTTAGTGAAATAATAAAACTAAATTTTCCGATAGGTTATACATAAACCGGTTTTAAAACTCTTTATACGTTGCAAACAGAGTACAACATTTGGTTAAAATCTCACAACATTCGTATTGTTAAAAATTTGCGACACGTTACATAACTAATATTTTATTGAAAAAATTGATTAGCGTACTAACCAAAGGTGCAGGACTACGGGAAATAGCTGCCTTCATAAGTGCGCTCATGATGGAACTCTCTGTCCGCACCGGAGCACAATAAAAATGTTTTAAATTATTATACCAATAAGCGCATCTACACAACTGTTATGTCTGTGACACAGTAAAACTGAAACTGTCAAAGCCAAATGCCAATCCGTTTACGAAGTCTAAAGAATGAAATTCACACAAATTATTTTTTTTTTGTACATTTATGAGTTAGTAAAATTTTAAATATTTATCTTTATCAATAATCGGGAGCTGTTAATTAAAATAAAGAATCATCAATAAGATCAAAGTCAAGGTATGAAATACTTATTCGTTGTTATACGTTCGGAGTTAAATAGTAAGAAAAATGTTTTTTTATAATTCTTCACAAATATTTACGATATCAAAAGATGCATATCATTCTTTAATCTTTTACAACCCCCAAAAATCTTTTTTTAAAAACGTATTTAATAATCGGCATCGAGAATTTATAGCAAAATTTGGCAGTAAGGCCTTTAGACGTTTAGTTCAATTACGATAACCAGTGATAAATTTGGTTAATACCTGTCAGATCGTAAGTTTACACATGATATTTCTGTGCGATATTTTGGGATTTGATTAGTTTTTTGTATAATATTCTGAAAATACTGTAATTATGGCAGACAATCCAAGTAGTGATGGATTTTCAGAAGCAGATAGATTAAGAGGTACATTTATTAACGCTTTAAATGACGCTTCAGTAGCTTATTTTTATGTCAATCAATCTATTATAAATATTTACGGGTATTATTTACAGAAGAGGAATTAGCACAGGAATTGGAGCATAGTGATTCTAACGAGGAAGATTCTCAAGAAATATCTCTAGAAATTGAAGAAAAATTACTTAAAGACGAACCCGAGTGTAAGTAGACTTTCTTTACTATTTTCACAAGGACATATGTAGGGTTTATTTTTTGTGAATTATTGTTTCTTCTTTTTTAATAATGAATTTATCTCCAACTTGCATTATAAAGGTATTAGATTTAAGGACTGATGAATCAAGAAATATATGGACTTATGAATCAATAAAATTATGTCTGCAACTGTCTTGACAATTTATTAATTCTTAAAACTAAATACAAATAAAACTAGATACAAGTTATTTAATAACATGAAAAAAATAATATGCACTGATACTTTTATGTTATAATGCTTGTAACTTTGATATGAACAAAAAATGGTGACCATTGAATAAACTATTTAATTAAATGATGTATTTAAAGCTCTCTATAAAATTAAAAAAAATGTGTTATACTTTTCTTTTAAAATGCTACATATTTTTATAATGACTATTAACATTGATTTTGAATTCTGCGGTGTTTTGTCTTAAAAAGTGCTATTTGTATAGATACACATTTACCATTTAGACACATGGGAGAAAAAAAAAAGTAATTTATAAATTTCTAGGACCAATAATGTGCCATTATACTTTTATTCACCATTTCTTATTGAGCACAATGGGAAAGTTAGTTAACACATTTGTATTACAATTTATTAGCAACTACCTATATTTTTAAAAGCTTGTGTTTATGATTGTTTTAGACACCACATTAGTCAACTATGGAGAGACTGTTCAAGAAACTCAAAGCAGTGTTGTAGAAAGTTGTACAGATAATTTTCATGATGTTGATATAACACAGACTGCTGATGAGCTCGGAAATGTTATTTATACAGAGACCATCAATAATTTCTCAGGTTCACAGTCTGATACATTACATGAAGTTTCTGAACAATATGAACCCTACATCAATGATTATAATTATGAATCTCAAGAATCTATTAAAGATACATATGAACATGGTAATGATAACTATGACGGATCAGATGGGAATAGAGAAAACATAGATATGGCTAACTCGCAAGATTTTCCACAAAGTGAAAATATTTATGATGAACAAACAACAGAAGAGTTATTAATGAGTGAACGAGAAAAGGAAAGGAAAAGTAAAAAAGAATTAGAAGAAGAAGAACGAGAAAAAATGCAGTAAGTAATAATTATACAGCAATTGTTACACTGCCAATTGATTTATATTTACGTATTAAAATTATAAAAGTAGTTTTCAACTTAATAGAAACTTAACATATTGTATAAACTACAAGTTGCTTTTAAATATAAATCAGCGAGTTAATAATGCCTGTATTATTAGTCAGAATGTTTTATGTTGTGTCTTATACAAATAATTCTTTTTATTTTACATCACAAACAGGAAATTCACCTGATGTGCAGCAATATGCTGAAAATTTGGATTAGTATATCACATTGCACCACATTGTTCTAGTCTCCTTGAGTAACAAGATTTTAAGTCTCTTTGCCTCAGTAATTATTCTAGCTCCAGTGCTGTTTAAATCGAAACCTAGTAAATTTTCCATGTTACTTTTTGGAGGAAAATTTCAACCCTCCATAGAAGACTAGTAAGAAAATAGTCACTTGCGAGATTATTATTCAAAAAATAAGGTTCTTAATAAATTTTGTGCCTGCGTGGAGTTGCCTTATTTTAATATATTTATCATTATCTTCGGTTTTGGTGTCTGATGTTACTAATTATCTAGTACTTATGTATGCTGATAGTCTGTAATGCAAACAGTGTCAGAAAAAGCATTCAGAAATTTTGATTCTTGTGCTTAAAGATGTGTCCGGACATCCATCAGATGAAATGATGATGACTCACAGATGTAAAATTGATGTAATAAATAGCAATGTGTTCATATTTTCAAATTTTAACTTTGATTACTCAGTGTCCAAGAAGAAAAAATGCATAAACTCAATTTATCCGTAATATTTATTTAATTCTTGTTATAAATCCCTTGGATTTTTTTCAGGGTTTTAGTCTCAAATTTCACAGAAGAGCAATTGGATAGATACGAAATGTATAGAAGGGCAGCATTTCCCAAAGCGGCAGTGAAACGTTTGATGCAGACAATTACAGGATGTTCTGTGGGGCAAAATGTCGTGATCGCAATGTCAGGAATTGCTAAGGTGTTTGTCGGAGAAGTTGTTGAAGAAGGTAAATAACAATTAATTGAAACAGCTTACAGTATAAATAAAAGATTTTTAATTGTTCTATTCATACTATTTCAGCTCTTGAAGTATTAGAGAAGTCTGGGGAAGCTGGGCCATTACAGCCGAAACATTTAAGAGAAGCCTTACGTCGACTAAGAATGCGGGGCGCCATACCCACGAGGAAGGCTTATAAAAGCTCGTTCAGACTTTAATACTTTTAATAAAATTAAGAATGTACATAATTATTGTTAAGTGTTATCTTATTGTTTAAATCAAAATATATTTTTCATTAACACTATTAAAATTACGTTCATGATTGCTTGGAACTACATGTTTAGTTTTATCAACAAGCTTTATTTGTAGGATATTACAAAATAAATAATCTTGTGGGCATTTGATACATTATAACAGACCTATGCCCAGCAGTGAACTATTACATGATAATCGATTAAAAGATAAATTTTTTTAACACTGCTCTCGACGTAAATGGTAATTTTTCGTACACAATTTGCACAGGCCGAATCTACATCTACTTCTTGATTCATCCAATCCTGAACTGATTTTCGTCTTCGGCTCGATCGTCGACTACCGCTATGTTCAGTTATCAGAGAAGCGACTAGTGCGCGATGCTCCGCATCTGCCACCGCGCGTTCCTCGGCGAGTGCACGTTGATGCTCGACACGTGCGAGTTCACGCTCTTCATGTTCCAGGTCCGCGAGACGGCGCAGATGTTGGGCCTCCGCGGCGAGCACCCGCGCTTGCACGGTAGCAAACGAGAGTGATGATCTTACCGAACTTCCACTTTTTTCACTTTTTGAGCTTTTTGTACAAGCTTGACTCCTCAAAAACATTTTTGAAAAAATATTTACTGAAAAATCACTTCTGACACCAAAAATGTTCGAAATCGTTCTTTTATATTTTATTTCTTTTTGTTACATATTGTGTTACATATGTATATCATAGGTGGACAGCTACGTCGGTAACCTATCTACTGCGTGCCCCGCGCGCAAACAATTAATGCACAGCTTATTGTTTTGAACGAATGACACCCGTGAATTCAAATCCCATTCGAGAAACTTTTGACGTTTTTTGACGAACTTTGTTCGTTGCCGGGTATCCCATGATGTGCCTCGATCCAGTAGAGGTTGACGCGTCCAACCTCGTTGGCGATTTCCTGGATCATTGTCCTGGTCTTGGCTACGAGCGTGTGGAGGCTATGTGTTCCGCACAAACTTTCTAAAGACGATCGAGAGTCGCTTAGGGTGGTCATGTCCTTGTCTGGCCTACGTCGTAGTGCGGCTTTAACTCCTTCGACGATAGCAAGGAACTCGGCTTGGAAGACAGTGCAGTAGCTAGTGCAGCTTTCTTCGTGCACACCACCCGGCCGTTTTCCCAAATCGAGGCTGCTGCTGCCGACTTTGCCCTCAATTTTACTACCATCGGTGCATATGTGGACTGTACCCTCGATGTTGTGTAGTGTCTGTGTCGTGGGTTCCGGTTTGAATGGCGCTGTAGGTATTGGAATTACTGGGGTAACGAAAGTTAACATCATATGTCGTATAGCGTGCACAATACGGTGCTGTGTATATTCTAATTAGCGCCATATTATAGTCGGGCATTCCACTTATCATCAAGTGAAAGTCCTGCTCATCTTGTACCTTCCTCTAATCAAAAATTATACAGATAAAACTAGTGACCAGCTAATAAAGACGGAAGCCATTTTTACATTTGATTTATAATTCATTTTACTACATTCTTTATTTATTAATACTATGTAATTGTCATACTTCATCTTTGTTATGTTTTTAATGTAAATAAATAGATCTTTTATAAAGTCTGTAAGTTTATTTTTTTTAAAACCACTATAATAATGTTAATTTATTACATAGTACAGTTATTTAATAATTATAGGTAGTAACAGTTAGTTTTATTCAAATTCCAAAACTAAATCAGTCTTGTTAAAATGGCTAGCCAAATATTCAGTAGAAATTTCATTCAGAATTTGTTCGAAGTGGTGTAATAAAAACATTAAAACAAAAACTAAAATTCTCGATAACAAGTGCAAAACAAATGAAAATAAAAATATAAATACACAAAATTATATTAGAAACCCAAAATTATTGGCACTTAATAGTAGTTAAAAACACTTGCATAAGTAATAGACCAAAAATACCATATATCACAGTTACTTATTTAAAAATGCTGCTGAAGAATAGCGGCTGTTACTGGTAATAGAGTTAATTAAAACATTATGAAACTAAAACGTATGTGTTACTGCCGTTGCTGTACAAACCGATATTACAGCGATAAAAGGCACAAGACCTGTATGGAAAACCATACCACATCCTAAATTTATGTATAAGTCATTATGTAAAATAGTACATAATATAAAATATTTTCAATTCATGAATTCAATTCACCAAGGACCTTTAAATTTATTTTTAAGTTATTACTTTCGTAAATTACCGTTGCCTTATAAATTACTACGAGAGATTTCTATTAACAGCCCTCACTTAAAGAAACTTGTTCGATTGATAAATTTATGACAGAGGTAAAGTAATTCAGTTATTTACTGAAGAAAATAATATAACAATGCAAAGCCGGAAAAACCAGCAGCTTTCAAACGTCATGATTGTCGGTTGCGATGACGTCACACGCTTTGTATTTTAGTGCAAATACCGCGACGCTTTGGACTAGAAAACGGTTCCGTTTACATCATATACGGTTTTACACGACCAGTCTCTTGACGCCGCATTCGATGCAAAATTTGGCGGTGTCCATGGGGAACTTGTTACCGCACTCGTGGCAGAAGCGGGACAGCCGGTGAGGAGGAGCGGCCTCCTTGCTTCTGTGCAAGGAGGACTCGGATCCGCTGGAGCTGAGCTCCTGCCGAGACCGCCATAGCGCACTGCGTTGGGAAGACGCTCGGGAACTGGCACGTTTTTCTGCAAAGGATTTCGCTTTCTTTTAATTCTACGAAGTGTCAAGTGACACGTCTGCCTATGACAATGTGACACTAGTTAGAGGGTCTACACTGCACCAAATTGTGCTCATCATTTTGCGAAATTAAATGTTACGCCACGTTACTCGAGATGTTTAGTGTCATTTCTAAAATTTCACTAAATGATGATTGTTGTTATGAATGGTCACCTCGGTGACAGATCAGCATTAAAGCATTAATTATATTGTATTGTAGAAGTTGGCAAAATTCTTTTAAGAGAGGCCATTAAGCATAAAGAAGAAGAAGTATTGTAGAATAAATTTACCACTTATTGTCTGACTGCCCAGATCTTTATATTGTGCGTCGACCCTCGGCAGCGGCTCGTTAATTTCAGCAGAACGTTCCATCGCTAGGAACTCGTCACTGGAGATAGATCTTATCTCGTCCTTGTTGCTCCCGAGTGAATCCGAAGCGACGTGACTCCTGTCCGTTTGCTCCGAACCGTTCGGCTCTTTGGAGTTGCAGAGTGATAGTTTTGAAGGAGATATCCTGTTTAGGCTGAAATAAAGAAAAGTTAGGATTTAACAAAAAAAAAATGCAAATTCAATTGATGGTAATGATCGTTTGGTATATCAATTAACATTGGATTTTGGTAATACATTTCTTGGATTGGGTTATATATTAGTGTATATAATGATTAATAATCAATTAACAACTAGCGTTATTGATTATTGCATGTAGTCACCACCTACATTATGTACTCGTCATCTGGAGGCATAAAGTCCTTTTTCGCACCCTCGTTGTGCTCGACAACAACAAGTCGATAAAGGCAAGGTTCGCAAACCCGAATACTCTTTTTGTCTCCTATAATAGACAGGGCATCATCATCAGCCGCATGATGTCCACTGCTAGACATAGGCCTCCCCCAAAGATCTCTACACCGATGGGTCTGACGCTGCCCGCATCCGGCGGTTTCCTGCGACCTTCACCAGACAGAGCTTGTCATAGTCAATTCTTACTAGACCATGACTAGGGTTACGGTATCGGAGATTACCATCAATGACTTATAGATATATTTTACTTTGCGTTTAATAGGTATGTATTACCTGACTAACCTGCTATACGCTGAATCGTTGCACGCTTTCCCGCTAGGTGTGAAATGTCCATTTGAGATTTGTTCATTTTTGTTGTTCGTCTTCTCGGTTTTCATTCGAATTTCTTTTTTTGGTTTGTGGTAGGCATATTTGGAGCTATTAATGAACTCTTTAGTAATTTGATTCGTCTCTATTTTATCGGACTCGTAAAATTTATCGAAGTCCTTAAGAGACTGCATTATGTCCTGTTCAAGAAGTTCGGCTTTGCGGCGATTCTTTGAGCTGTCCGTTTTCGATATGTGCTTCTTCTGGATAGAGTCAAGGAGGGATGTGGAACGTTTTACGGAGGATGGGAAAAGGTTTTCGCCCTTCACATTATTACTGCTAAAAATAAGAGACATTGATTTGTTAACTGGTATTATACCATTATTAACTTTGGTAGGAGTATTATCCCCATTACTGCTTATTTTTTTATTTACATCAAGAACATCAGATTGTTTGACTATTCTGGTGGTAGAACTGTAAGTGCGGGTTTTTTGTTTATTAACTTCTTCATCGAAAGAAGTCATGAATTCCTCTAGATCAAAATCTTCACAAAGAGATTCGTCGTCCCTCACAGAAGTTTTAGAATTTGTACTTTGCTCTAAAGAAGACATAAATTTTTCGTATTGTGTGTTAAGATCATTGAAAGATGCTGTCTTTTTGTTAATTTTATTGTCAGTTAAAGTGTTTGTTTGTGCTATGGTTTTATTATTGATGTTAAATGATTCAAATTTCGCGGGAAGATTTTCAGTATTAAGTAATGACTCCATGCTGCTAATGATATCGGGGTTATTTAATATTGTATTAACGTTAATAGGTAAGTTGTCATTTTCGTTTATGAGACTAGGGTCAATGTAATTACTGTCAGTCATCGATGTATTATCAAACGAAAGAATAGAGTCAAGGTTAACGAAATCTTTCTTATCGTGATCATTCTTTATCTTATCAACTTTCAAAGGTTGTTTAATTGATGTTCTCTGAAAACTATGATACAAAGACGGAGCTATTTTAGGTACTTTATCTTTTAACTTAGGTGTGCTGTAATTAGAGGAATAATTTGAAAACGATTTATTTAAATTGCTGTTTCGATTGAAGCTGTTTTTATCTGTTGTACTGATGTTCTCTTTACTAGATTTGGTAAATGTCGTGTTCAATTTTTGACTAGATTTTTTATCGTTTCTATTGATTCTAAACGAATTGCACCTGCCACCGAATGAGCTTTTGTTTTCGTTGTTGATGCTACCAAAAGATTTCATTCGTTGTAATGTTGGTGTTTTTTGGTAAGACTTATTCAGTGTATCCTTCATCATTTTTGTATTGTTTTTTAATTGTGAAGGAGATATCAGATCTTTGTTTGGGCGAAGAGTTGGTAGGGTTTTGTTTAATTCTTTGGGAGATGTTTGAGTCTTTTTAGGAATATTGGTGTCGGAAGACATGAGCTCTTTCATTTGCCTGGCAGCAGATACAAAGGGATCGTAAGTGTCATCTAACCTGTAAAAACAATGTAGGATTATCTTATAACTACATACTACAATAAAATCCGAAATATGTCAATTAAAATAAAATTAAAAACTGCTCTGCTTATTTGTTAAACACAACTTAAAATAAATATAAACAATATTTTTTTGGGATCTCCCTATTTTCCTGAATGACGATCTAGAAAAATGGGAAGGGAAACGTGAATGATGGAGATAAATGGAATAACCTTTTAACTTCTATTCTTGGTAGTTTCAATGGCGGAGCCTCGGACGAAACAGACTGCGCGTCACTATTATTATCATCGTTTACAATAAATGTCTTATATTCTGTGTTGTTCCGACTTTTTTTATCAATTCTTTTACAGTTAGTTTTATAGGTTTTTGATGTATTTCTTTGGCATTGTTCTTTTTTCATCATATTATTTGTCTCCATTATTGAGGGTAATTTAAGCTCGTTTTTATTTTCCTCTGCAGACTCTATGGTTTCGATTTTCTCTTTTTCGTAAAACTTTAGTTCAAAAACTGTTATATGTTCCATGTCATGTATATTTTTTTTTGTATCATCATCATCTCCATTTTTAACTGCACTAATCTCTGTCGTTTCGTTTAATATTTCTTTTAAATTAGTTTTCAATTCCATTAGTGTATCAGAAAATTTATGTTTGTCTATATTTTCGAGTTGAGTTTCGTTTTTATTTAAAGCTTCGATAGAATTTGAATTCGGTGTATGTAATTTGGCTACATCCTCATCTAACTTTTCTTCCCCGATTGTTTTGTTTATTATTTTATCAGTTATATTGAAAAACTCCTCTAAATCTGTAGGGTCTTCAGAAAACTTTGTATAAGTGTCACCACTACCATGACGACTAATATCTTTATTATTTTGAGCCTGGTCCTCATTTTCAATAGAATCATTAAATATCTCTGCACTTAAATCATGTTCGTAATTTTCTTCATATTCTTCGACTGATAAGTTATTTAAATTATCTTCGGATGTATGATTTTTTAATGAAATCGGAATTATGGTTTCATCATTATTAGTTTTGTTTTCATTTAAAAAAACAATTTTATTATGCATAACATTTTCTAAGCTATCTTCCAAGTGTAATGAGAGATCATTAATATTATTATAATTAGGATTCATTTTATCACATTCTAGTAGCGTTTCACTCATTTCTTTCGATAGCTTTTCAAAGCTGTCTACCTTAGGATTTTTATATAATAGTTCAACTGATAGTATAGATACAACATCCTCATCAGTTTTTGGTGTATTTGGACCTTTTGTAAGAGATTTCGGTTTTCTGTTTTCAACTTTTTTTTGTTCAGGACAAGTATAAATTTTACAAGGAACACAGGGGCAAAGAAGTTCAGTATTTACCGCAATAGAAAAACTTTTCTTATTGTTTGTACCACGTTCGACTTCATCAAGACTGTCTAGACTCATTGTGCTTTCTTTAGTGGAACAAGTTTTACTCAAGTTGTTACTTATTGGTTGTTTTGTAACATTTTCATTTCTTTTTTTTATTGATGTATGATTTTCTGCCACTTTAGATTTATATTTTGTTTTATCGACAATAACTCCTTTAATATCTTCTACTTTATCCATTTTAATTTTGTTTTTGTTTCGCAAAATCGTCTTTTTTAAAACAGGAATATGACTTTTAGCGTCGTCATCTATGTTTGATAAAATTTCTTTTGATTTCAGATTTTTTTCCTTTCTTTCATTGTATTTATTAGCGATTTCTTCAAGTTTCTTCAGTTGTTGTTTTTTCTTAACGTTAATTTTGTGTTTTATTTTATTTGAACAGTTTTGTTTGGACAAGTTAGGATCGATACTACTTTGTTGAACAGGTGAGAAATTGGAGTCTCGGGTATTTCTAAAGGAAGGAAAGGAAGGATTTCAGTAAAAATTTAAATAAATTAACAAACAAGGAGATAGGAACGGTTTTAAAGCCATTCAATAAATATCTAATGCTATATAATGATTGAAAAAAAAAAATGATTATTCCTTCCTTTCCCCTTATTTGCTAATAATTGTTACAATATTTTTTAAATAAAAAGTGTCTTAAAGTTAACTTCTTGCACTTACGGTTACCTACCTAGTACTGCTGATATCCCTAGCAAGTCTAGCCTGTCTTGCCTTTACATTGACATCGCCTGAATTGTTTTGGGATGTTCTCGAATTTCTAATAACTGGTACATGATGTGTACCATCTTCTTGGCAGTCGTTACTTGACATGGATTCTGTAATTATAATAACACATCCCTCACATAACGACCAAGAGTTGACGAGAGTTAAGTGCCTATTCTAGGTGTGCACGCTTCACTTTACGGCCTCATTATTAATAAACACAACGTTGAATTGTATTCAAGTATTAGCTCATTGTAGATATCAAAACTACACATTACCATTACACTCCAAAAAATAGAGTGTAGTGCAGGCACATGTGTCGCGAAAATCTCTTAATCTTATACCTACATTAATTGAGCTTTAGTGAAATAAAAGGGATCAGTTACTGCAAAAGATAGGGGACATTATTCGTTCTAAATATTAATTTTATGTAAATTAATACAATAAATAATCTATAAATTAAATCCCTTTTAATAATTCTTTTGGTATTAACTGAATTAGAAGAAATTCAAGTGCGATGTCTAAAGTCAAATTTTGCAAAAGTAAACCTGATGCTCTTATGCGGCCTTGCTTGTAGTCACCGAACTCTCGTGGCGGTGGCGGTGGTGATACGCCGCGGGACGAGTCCACCGATGTAGAGCGACTGTTTGCCTTCTCGCGCGTCTGTGACGACCTGCACAGTCGTAGTGGAAATGTGTATAAAGTTGAGAGAGGTAAAATATTTATTATCGGTATATGGAACTTATGTTGCAAAAACTTTAAAAATAATTTATAAACTTAACGCTTATGTGAAATCCCCTTTTAAACAAATCCATATTTTATATTATACACGTAACTGTTTAAAAATCGAGTTTGAATCAATAAAAAATATTCTTTATCGTTAATAGCTTTCGATCCCACTTTTTGTACTAACTTCTTTTTGTTTCTATGTTACTTTAAAACAAGACCAGCTTTATCCTTACTAGCACCACATTGTCATGGGCGAGAGTGCCGTGTAAGTGATCCATCAGGTAAACGTTTTACTTGTCTCGTTAAATTAAAATAGAAAACAAATGTATATTAAAATTATTAATAAGTCGACCATGCTTTTTCTTATAAAACATTTAGTCTACGTAATGGGAAGCTTTTATATTCTTCTTCTTCATCATGTGAACATGAAACACACGACGACTTTCTTGGCAGTTGTAATGGAGTAGTTTGCCATTGCCTTCTCCATTTCACATACTAGTCCGACCTCATATGATCATGATATACTCGTAGATATGTAGGTTTCCTCACGATGTTTTCCTGCACCGTCAAAGCACTTGATAATTGGTAGTTACACTAACTGTACATAAATTGTAAAATTTATTTGTGCAGGCTAGGTTCGAAACCGGTACCTTCGGATTAGAAGGCCGGCGTTTAAACCAATGGGGTCGGTTCTTGATGCTTTTATATATGTGTTACTAACTTGCGTGCGCGCGCGAGCGGTGCCTTGTATTGCGTGCGCGCGTTGAGCCGCTGCTTGGCGTCGGCGATGTGGGGCGGCGGCTGAGCTGCAGCGGCGGCCGGCAGGATCTTCGCCTTGTCCGCGCACCACTCCACGTGTCGCTCGAACGCACGCACACCGAAAGCACGCGCGCAATGCGGACACTTTTGAAGTTCCGCCATTGGCTGCAAAACATTTTTGTACTTATTACACACAAGTACAAAATTTATTTAAAAACTTTATTGTATACGCCAAAACATTACAATGGGCGGACTTAATGCCTAGGGGCATTCTATACCAGTCAACCCCGGGAGAATGTTTGAAAGTGGAATAGAAAGGAATGGCAGGTGCTAATCCTAGTTTAATTTAAAACAGACATGTATACTTACATACATACATAATATCTATATATATACATACATAAAACTTATATATAAAAACTTACATACATACATAATATTTATTTTGTTTATTGCGTGATATGCTCGTGTTGCAGTAAACATCTTTTAAAACATAGCTTACTTGGCGCATTCGTGACAAACATGATAAAATCATTAACGTTTATGTAATTTTCTTAAAGTTTTATTTATTTAACTATTTAAACTTTATGCAACAACTTGAAGGTGTCGACATTAGGATATGGCAACAATGAAATCTATTGTTATGCTACACAAATATAACATAAGTTAAAGATAGTAGGATCTTATAACAGATACCTATGTTAAGTCGTGTTACAAAAGAACATCGGTTAAAATTTTCATAGTATCGCGTCTTGACAAAAAAAACCCAGCATATCAATAACCATTTTCTATTAACTACATTTCAATACAGCTTAAATTTCCTACTTTGTAACAAAGGTGTTTGAACTCTTTATCAGTTTAAGGTATAGCTTCGCAATGAAGCGTATAGAATATTTTAGCAACTGAAAGGTAGCACAGCGAACTAGTGTTAAAACACATTTAAGTGTAAATTTCCATTACAATTGAGGGAAACACTACGACGTTCGTTTACGTAGCTGTTTGAAGTGATCGTTCACAGACTATATTTCGTAATGTTTCTTAACTTTGTACACAAAATGTCGCTTCCTAACTAAAAAACCTTAACATTAAATAAAAGTCTTATTTGTTTATTATTTACTGTTATATTTATTAAAAAAATATGGAATAATGTATTGTGATAGAAAAATAAAACAAAAAACAATCGTATTATTTTCTAAATAGATACGTAAAAGAATTTTAAGGCCGTAGAAAGTAAAATCTTAAATAACTTTGCAATACTCTTTATAATATAATTAAAATTGATACCAAAATGTTATTTTTTTTAAAAGAAATGGACGAACTGCTAGCAGAATCTAACGAGCGACTACACGAACAGCCGATAAAGTAAAAACGTGATACTAACAAGTTGACCTGGTATTTATGATCTAGATCGGATCTTTGGAACAGAACTTCTATAAACGGATAACAGAGAAAGTATAGTTTGAGCGTTAAACTAGATTTTGTATCTTTTAGATTTTTATGTCGATAAGATGGATAACGGAACTTATTGTAGAAGGCAGCAGTAGTTTTAAAAAATCAATTTTAATTGTTTCGTTACAGGTCTCTATTGTAAGTTCTTTTTAGGATGACAATAAATAGCAAAAAAAAAAACCTTTCAATTATTCAATAAATAAAAAATTTAGAATCTGTTGATAACATTTTATTTTTTTTCGATTGGTGGTATTAAACTTACAATAAAATTGTCGTCTCCGTGCAAGTACGGACCCTGGCTAGCAGTATGTCAAATTTGGTTTATTTAATCTTAAATTATTTTTTTTAGACATTTTGGTGTAAAATGATAAAATCGAAGTATGAAATGAAGATTTAATAATTACCTTTTTTATTGTGCTCCTAACAGATTGTGGTTTCGGTTTCGGCGTCGCTTTGGCGGTGTTCGGTGGGCTCTTCTCGAGGAAGGGGCTGTTTTCTGGAAGACCGAAATTCTTTGGCAAGTACTGTTCCAAATCTGTGCCTGGAATATCGCACAAACTTTATACAGCATACACATTAAGATAAAATACACTTCCGTGTAACCCGTGGTCTATTTAAGTGACGTCTTAGTCTTTATGAGAAAAGTGAATAGACTAGTGCGATTTACTATCAAAGACCATATCTTCGCTTACCATCAGATGTGATTGTGGTCAAGCATTAGTTTATAGTAGAAAAAACACATATGTGTCTGTCACTTCCCTTAGTTAAAACTTTTAACATAATTTAGGATTTACTGGTGGTAAGTCACTGTTATTGGACTCTGTCTAAGTAAGCCTATTTATATCACTAAATAATAGCTGGCAAACTTTTTTTTATTTCAGATTAGCAGTTTTCATAGCTAGTAAATTTAAAAACATGTCTTAAGGTGACGATCACCATGTGATTTAGTGTATCATCATAACGACACATTATTTGGGCAGAATAACTACGTAGCTTCAAGGATTAAAAAGGGAGAACATTATTAACATTTTTATCACTATCACTTATCTAAAAAAAACTTTACTTAATTCATTTTTGATTACCAAAGTTAAAGACAGAAAAAAATTCTCTCTTTTTCACTCGCATACTTATTTGATTAGTAAAAAAAGCCAACCGTGATGTTAGGACTATGGAAAATATAGTATAATATTTTTAGGCTTGAATGTTTCACAATTACAAGTAAGCCAATCTGAAACCGCAGCCGCATATTCATATAACCGAACAG
>DWMX01001130.1:0-17596 GCA_018246375.1 Byasa alcinous | reverse complement strand
ATTCATTCATTGCTTTCATTGTACAATGTTGTTGTGTTGTTTGTGCATTATTTTATTTGTATGATTGATAAAAATGTAATTTATTACATTAAGAAAGCTGTTAATAAACGGATCTGAAAAGAAAACAACGTAGAATACAAGGTTGATGAATTATTAAAAGTTCATAACAATTCTGGATGGAAGAAATATCTACAAAAAAATTATGTTAATGAAACGTACGTTTATGTTTGTGCTTTTTTATAGTGAAAGTCTCAAAGTGGCCAAACGCACGAATTGTTCACGTGACGGAAAATTCTCTTTGAGCAAAAGCATTTCACTTGTATTAAAAGAAGTACATAAAATATTACGATTAGTTCAAAGTTGGGGTGGGGTATACTTTACATATTATAAAACATAAAAATAAACATAATTTACAATAATCAATATTAAAAAGTAATTTGCGAATTTATTTCATTGTATTCATTTTAGAACGATCACGCGCAAAATGGCCAACAAGTTTTTATTACTACTTAACGTCTCTGAATGAGAACCTTTGAATTGTATAAATGTGCCCTAAGCGTGTGAGTGTTTTTGACACGCTTTTTTAATGATATGTTAGATCTGCTTTCTTTTATACATCTGTGGTATACACTCTTGTATTCAAAATATCCATGAGGTTTAAGCAAAAGATTAATTTGTATTCAATTTATTTGCAAATTTATACACGGTAGAAATACAAGGTATAAAAATAAGCTTGCGGTGCCTTATTTTCGTCTGCACAAAATTAATGGAACCTTTATGGGACCTGGTGTTCGAATCTATAATAAAATCCCATAAACTGTTTTAGATTTACCGCTTCATAGATTAAAAACCAAAATAAAAAATAGCATATTATAGTGTCGACGACTATTTAAATGATAAAGATATGTGGAAATAAAACGTGCTGTTTTTCGAGCAGTAAGTGATAGTACGTGTAAGACATTTTGAAAAAGAAAAAAAGTTTTTACATATACAGCACGGTGAGTTTCTTGCGCTCATTCGTCTCAGGTCCGTGACATTTCCTTTGCGAATGGGTGGTAAATTTTGTCGTTCAGTAAGTGAACTTTTGTTCCCATTTTGTATTAAAATAACTGACATTGACTTCGTTCTTAAAGAAAGGGACTTTTCAACATACATAGATAGACTGTTAAAAGTATAATTCTTAACGTTGTGTTTCTTTTAACTTTCTGCATACAAATATATTTATAATACTAGTGATTAAGGAAATCCAAAAAAAGATTAAATAAAATAAAAATGTAATTTAACTAGAAAAGAAAATGTTATTTCTACGTTGAAAAAAGTAAACATAGCGTTAATGTTATGTAAAAAGTTATATGTTTAGGCTCCATAGTCCTTTATCTGTGCCCGCCTCAAATGAAAATAGAACAATCCGTCAGTGTAATTGTTGTTTAAAAATAAATTACACGTGTAGTTAATAGTTTTATATTCATTAGTTATAAGCGAATAATGAATAAGTAGAAAAAATGTTAAAGCCCAAAGATTTAGAGGAAGACCTACCAGGATTTGCAGCTCTTAGCAAAAATGAAACGACGGAGACTGATTCTCATGAGAATAAAAAGAAAAAGAAAGGACCAGGTTTTCAATCCATGGGATTAAGCTTCCCTTTAGTAAAAGGAATTACAAAAAGAGGGTACAAGCAACCTACTCCTATCCAACGGAAGGTAATATTTATGTTGATAATTGACACATAACCTAAAAAAAGCTCTAACCATATATTTTTTCTTGCCATGTAACTTTCTCAATTCCTAATAAAAGTTGTAGTTTTATTAAATTTAAATATTTTTCTTTCAGACTATACCAATAGCTTTAGAAGGTAAAGATGTTGTTGCAATGGCCAGGACAGGATCAGGCAAAACAGCTTGTTTTGTTCTTCCCATATTAGAAAAACTGTTATCTCCTACTAATAAAGCTCAACCAGGAAAAAATCCACGAGCTTTGATTTTATCACCAACAAGAGAATTAGCTTTACAGGTATTTGTACCCAATAATCCATAATTTTACATAATGTTATATATATATAAATAGTTATTTTTAATTTTCATAAAATGTATATTTTTTACACTTTCGGCAATGTGATAATTGTTCCATTTTAATCAAGCTTTGAAAATGTGAATAAATGTTATAGTAAACAATTTATATTTTTGTGCTAAAACAATAATTTTAGTTATATAAAAAACCAGCATTAAAAACAACTGTCGATTTCACAACATATGCTCAAACTCAATTACATTGGATAACTGATTTAATTGCTACATTGTTTTAATTTTGTTTACATTTTTTTTATTGCTTTTCTTTGTAGACTTTAAGATTTGTGCGGGAACTGGGCAAGTTTACTGGATTGACATCAGCTGCTATACTTGGAGGAGAATCTATTGAGCAACAGTTCAGTGTAATGTCAGGAAAAGCACCTGATGTAGTAGTTGCCACTCCAGGCCGTTTCTTGCATATATGTATTGAAATGAGTCTCAAGTTGGATAACATAAGTAAGTTTGGTTTTTAATTTAACATTATGCTATGGACCCTTAGATGTGTTAAATGAAATGTAAGATCATATAAGTAACAAAAAACTTAAAAGCATTATCAATATCATGATAAAAAACTACATCTGAATAAGATTTTGTATTACTAACACAATCTTGAAGCTTTTGTTCAGAGATGAATCCAATTTATTGTAAAATCTTGGGAGTACACTTTTATTTTGATATACACAAAAAGTACATGTAATAGTGATAAATAAAATATCATTTATTTCTTTACAGAGGTAATAGTGTTTGATGAAGCAGACCGACTATTTGAGCTTGGTTTTGGTGAACAGCTTAGAGAAATTGTAGCTAGGCTGCCTTCTAGTCGGCAGACACTATTATTCTCGGCCACTCTTCCTAAAATGCTTGTCGAATTTGCAAGGGCAGGTCTCACTGACCCTGTGCTGATAAGATTAGATGTTGATTGGAAGTTACCATCGACTTTATGGTTAGGATGGATATCGGTCAGGGCGGAATTGAAAACTGCAGCTTTGCTTATGTTGCTTGATAGAGTTCTCACACCAGCATCGCCACAAGCAGTTGTTTTTGCGGCTACAAAGCATCATGTGGAATATCTACATTTAGTAAGTATCAAAGAATTTCCTTTTGCTGATGTCATATATTCTCAGAAAAGATATTTTAAAAATATGATAGAGCCCATATAAATAGTTATGAGTAGAATTATTGAATTTCGTCTTAATTCAGTTACTAAATAATGCTTGTTAAAGGTTAAACAAAGGAAAACTTTTGTCACAATGTGAAAATAAAAATATGTAAATGGATCTTGAGGATCTGTGAGTTCATATTTATATAACTATTTCAGATACTGCAACAAGCTGGTATAACATCAACATTTGCTTACTCGGGACTTGATCCTTCGGCTCGTAAGATAGCACTGGGAAAGTTCACAAATAGGAGGTGTTCAGTGCTGCTTGTAACAGATGTGGCAGCGAGAGGGTTAGATTTACCGGCATTAGATACTGTGATCAATTACAACTTCCCGGCGAAACCCAAGTTGTTTGTGCACAGAGTTGGTAAGTGAAACACACTGGCCTAGTAACATCCAATAAAATTTTTTCATTTATGATAATAAAATTGATGTAATAGATACTTGTGTTCAATTTTAAATATTTTTCATTTTTGTTTCCAAGGCAGGAGTGCCCGTGCAGGGAGGGCCGGTAGAGCGTTCTCTCTTATAGCAGCAGAAGATGTTGCACATCTTCTAGACCTTCAACTGTTCCTCGGTGCAGAGCTGCTACCCCCAGGGCAGTCCTATGGAAACGATTGTCCTAGTGGTGTATGGGGTACAATGCCAACTGGGCAGCTGGAGTTGCGTCACCAGGATGTTATGACTTGGGAGAAGAATTACTCAGAAATTGTAAGTTAAATATAATCATTTTGTAAGAATAGGGGAATTATTCAAATTTTTATTACAGGCTCAAAATTAGTTCTTGGACTTAATCAGTATCGTCGCTGAGTTTCCACGTGAACACAGTAAAGTGTACATTATATGCAGGAGGAGGCAGTGCGCGTGTGCGAGCGCGGCTGGCAACAGTACGTGAAATGGCGCGAGCCCGCTTCCGCCGAGGCGAACAAGCGCGCCAAAACAACGCCCGTTCCCACCAGCGTTCATCCTTACCTGGTGGACGAGAACACCCACGAAGCCGTTGCCATGGTGCAGAAGATTAAGAACTACACACCTAAAGGAGTATGTATCATTTGAAAGAATAAAAAAAAAACCACTGTGTTGAAATAGTTAACAGTAGTAAAACTGGACAAGAGCTAACTATGATATGACAAACAGTTTACTGGACTTGCTGGTAGTGAGTTTCTATTGTTTTTTTTTTTATTTTGATATTGTTTTAGACCATTTTAGAGTTGGGCGGCAAAAACGACTCGCCGATGTTCCTCGCGATGAAAGCTAAGCGGCGTGTGCACGGCAAGAAGGTTCAAAAGGCGCGGGAGAATAAGAATAATGAGGTGAGGAGTTAACATTACATAAAAATTCTCTGACCATAGTTTATATTTCTACAGAAGCCCTCCGAGCTATACTTAATTGTTAAAACTAAATTAACCATCTTTTTCAGATTGACAATATCTTAGAGGACACCACCAATATAAAATCATCTACAAACCCCGAAAAGAAATCGACGAAGAAGAGGAAAGAGGTTGTCCGCGATGAGAACTACATTCCGCATTTTGCCAGTGACCAACACACAGAGACCGGGTAAATTTTTAACACACCTGACCATCCACTGTCTTACTGTCACTTCACAGAATATGAAAGTGTAGTTAAGATGTTGTTAATTCAAAAAATTAGGGTTGTAAGTGAAGATAAATTGAGGTGCTCTCCATTTAACTGTAAGTGCATCATTGATCTATGGAGGAGGTCTCGTCGAGCAGTGGACTTGCGTCAGTTGATTATGATGACATCATAGTTATATACTTTGCATGTGTACAGTATGGCGGTTAACTTCGCGGCGGGTGCGTCCTCTGCTGAGCTAGAACTGGGCGCAGACAGTAGCCAGGGCGTACGCACGCGCAAGGCTCAGCTGCGCTGGGACCGCAAGAGGAAGAAGATGGTCCACGTAGATCCGGTATGTATACTAATTAATTCCAGTTTATTGTAGAACTACATTTTTATAGGACAGGATAACGTGCTGGGTAGAAAGTTTACATAACACTACATTGTTTTTAATACCTTGAGGCAAAATGGAACATACCCCATTAATATTTGTTTATGATAGATCTCTGTTGCCTGAAAGTAGATAGCTATCACCGCATCGCTTATTTTTTGCCGCCAAATAGTAGTGTGCAAACATTATACATTACGCATTACGACACAGTAGTGTGCAAATATTACAAATTACGACACTCACAATTTATATATTGAATATAAATAATATATCAAATGAACATTCTGCTTGTCTCTTTGTCAAACAAAATTAAACGAGCTACAGCTTTTTTTAAATAGGAACACAGTAACATTTGCACACTAATACTTGTGGTTACAGGATGGCGGACGAAAGATGATCAGAACTGAAAGTGGAGGGCGCGTGCCGGCATCCTTCCGCAGCGGACGGTACGACGAGTGGAAGAAGAGGAATGCTCAACAGGATGACGACGACGACGATGACAACGATAAACAGCACCCCAACAGAATGAGGACAGGTGAGTTTTGACGATTCATAAACATCCCTTTTAATGTTCTTCAGCTTTCGAAGAATATTTAGATCAGCGGTGATCAAACCTGTATATGACCTAACGTTGCTGACTTTCGAATGTCGATGTGTGGTAATATTAAGACGAGAACGCTTCACCATTTACGACACAATTGTCAGTAACCACTATGTTAAATTATGGTCAAAAGTTTAACAAAAATGCATCAGTGACTTGTGAGCTGTGGTTTCGACAGTTATTAACATTCCGGTTATTTTTTTTTCAGCATCAGAATTCCGTCCGCACTGGGTGAAGCACAACGAACGCATCGCCAAGAAGAAATCTGAAGCGTCGTCTAAAGAGTTCAGAAACAAGCAACAGATTGTCAAGGAGCGACTGCGCAAAGAGAAAATCAAGCAAAAACTCAAATACAAAACGAACATGAAGAAGAAAAAGAAGAAGAAATGAATTTCAATAAAAATTTAAATTGTTAATTATGTATTTTTATATATCTTCTTACACTTTTAATACACCATAAAACATTGCAATTTTAGTTAAAAATTTGATAAACATGCAGCCATGTTCAAAATATATACATAATTTACAAAAAAAGAAAACTATTTTTTTTTGTTTTTGCACCCGTAATCGATATAAAAATGATTATCTGTATCCTTGCGTGCGATATTTTTTATCTATAATATTAACTACATTAAAGTAATTTACTGAATTTATAGTAAAATTAAATCAAATGACTGTTGCGATCAAGTTAATCAAAGGAGAGGAATAGAATTATTTATATGGATACAGAATTTAAAATAAGTAAATAAACATCATAATAAGTAATATAAATAATCCTTTGCTACTAATACTAGTTATCTGTATGTGTAACTAAAAAGGAATTTGTTTAGATTGGTAACACTATTGGAATGAGTATTGCAATGTAAGGATTTATGAAAAGAAAACATCCAGGAAAAAATCATGATATATGGTATATTATTTAAAAAAAATTAAGATAAACAATTAATGTTATCTACTTACAATTATCTGTACAAGTTGATAAATAACATGAATAATTAATTTCGAGGAGACATTACAAATTTTGGACTTTGGATGCGATACGTTCCTTAACCATGTCATCATAAGAGCAAACAAACATATTTACAAATTTCATTTATATCATGAATATATTATCGAATATAATATTTAAAAGGTACCTTCATTATAAGCCTATCTACATTAACATTCACAGTCACACAATCATACAACTTTATATATGCTATATAATTATCTGTTGATTTCAAAAATAAACATCACCGTTCATTTCCCTTAAATGAAATACTCTGACAATGTTAAAACGAAAAAAAGTTTTCATGAAATTTGAAAGAAATGCAATTCTTATATAACAAATATGGCGTCTCCAAAAACATTTCTTAAAGAAAACATTCCAAAACGCAAAAATGCAATTTTAAATTTAAAACTAAAAATAAGTTATATACACGCATGTGTATATATATAAATGATAGATATTATTTTTAGTGTTGGATGAACCATTTTAATGTTACCTTTAAGTTTTTATTTCGACAGTCTTTCTAGACATTCACCGTATTGAAAATTATAACGTACTTAAAAAAAAAAGTTAAAATGAACCTAAAAATACAAGACAAGTATAATTCAGAATTAAACATTTTGCGAAACGCTATCAAAAACATACAATGTATTTGTCTAATTAAATACCGAACACATTAAAACAACACAAACAAAGAGTAAACCTAAAAAGATCTTGTGTGGTGAGGTCAACTGGCTCAGTGGCCAACCGCTTGCCTACTGACACGGAGTTCCCAGTTTCGTATCCGGGTTCACATGTGGTATTTCATTGGCGGAATTTTCTCTCACATTGCAAATCTGCCGCCATAACATCATCGATGCGTTCCGGCTGTCAACGTAAGCCGGAGTACTCTGAGCGAGCACTCCTCGCCGTCCACGGCCTACTTGTCACTTACACCGAGTGTAATTAAAGTCAAGTGTTTAACCTAAAGTATAATATGTAAACATTCTACATCTGAATTGTTTTCAAAGTGTGATCCAGTTATATACCATAATTACATTTAAACCGTATTATAAACAATTGTTTCGTTAAAATATATGTATATAGCATTATGTATACATGAAGCGATAAATTCAATTTTATAAACGAAACCTAATAAATTTATAATTAAATTAAGGCAATTTTTCAAGATGGCCGATGCACAGCCGCGTAATATAAGATGTGAATACTACAAGAAATTTCTATAAAATATCTGTTTTACTATTTTATTACAGGCGACTGTACAGATAAGAGTCTTACTCAAAATTTAATTAAAACCGTTAAAAATTAATTTTGACTAACTTCCATAATCCGTACAATTACGAATGGCATAATAACAATGATTTTATTTTACTAAACAGATTTTATCGCCGGTTTAATTTAATTATTTTAAAAACCGAAATTTGGAGTATGTTACACCCATGCCTAAAGAAGGAATGAAACCGTAGTCGAAGTTAACTACATCGAAATAATAAACAGTTAAAATTAAACGCGATAAAATCTGAAAAATTTTGTTTAATTCAGTTTAAATATAAATCATTACATTTATTATACTTAACATAATTTAACTTCGAATTAAAACCTCGTAACTAATAGAACACCGACAAACACATACACCACGCTTCCCGCATTCATAGTTTATTTAGCGCAGTTAAAACTAAACCTTAAAAACATTTAAGCATCGAGGAGATGAAATGAGGCCGTGGACGACCACCAATGACCTGAATGCGATCTCTTATAATATATTTAAAGAAAAATAACATAACTGACGCAATCCCGTATAGAGAACCGTGCCGCGAAGCTATTAGAGCAGATCCAAGATAATCTGGGAAATAGTCAGGAGGATGCAGTAAAACTAAACCTTAACTGGGTGACAACACTTGACGCCGGACGCGCTACTTCCCATTCATCCAATTCAGATACACAAGCACACGCGAATTTTTTTCAAAAACTCTTAAGTTATACAGAAATGTGAGTTAAAAACTAAACCGCATACCAACGCCGGAAACAATCAGTCTTCTCATTAAATTATCCATATTTTCAATTCTATTTACACTGCACGCGAGTAAATTCCTTTTACTCGGATTAATCCAATTTGAAAAAAATATAAGCCGCAATATCAATGTAGTTAACGGACCTTTTCTTTAATAAACACAGCTTACAGTCAGGTCATCCCACAAGCTAAGAGACATTTCTACTTATTCACTGTTTAAGTCAATTTTATATATTGTTAGTATATGTGTTTTTTTATTTGACAAAGCGACGAGCGGGACGGTTCACCTAATAGTAGATGATACACTCCCATAATAACATTGTATTTAGGATCATATAGACTACCGCATTTCTCGTCGCCTTGATACATACGTCGAATTTCGTTACCCTAGTAATTTACACTAGATACAGCGCTCTTCGTACCGGAACATAGTACTGTTTCCACGCATGGTGAATAGGTTATAAATATGTGTTCCGTATTCGTATTTTTCGTCAAGCATGTTAACAATTTATACAACTCTAGGGATTCCTAAAAGTAACTACATTGGACGGGATGGATGATGTAAACATTCACCTATATCCAATTATATGTATGATCGATTCAAATTTGGAGAAGTTTATTATATACATCATCAACCTTGAGGTTCTTTTATATAAGAGAATAAACGAAGGAAAGTTTAAAATTGAAATTTAGAGAATCCGGATAGTTATGATATGGCACTAGATTATTCAATTCATTATTGACTTTTTGTTTCCTTTAAATTAATATATATTTAAGAAACAGCCTACTGAATGTTTTCACTGCTGGAACTAAAGATCTTCTTTCATAAGAAGAAAGTAAAGGTTTTTTTTTATTTTAATCTACGAGAGGAGCATGACGTTCACCTGATGGTAAGTGATACGCCTGCCCATAACAACGTGGCGCTACTTAAGATGGTATACATTGCACCACGTTGCACTCGGCGCCACGAGACATGAGGTGTTAAGTCTCGTTCCCCAGTAATTTTACTAGCTCACAGCGCCCTTCAAACCGAAACACAGTAATGTTTGCACACTACTAGTATTTATCTACTACGTCATTGAAAAACAAAAATTAATTGTTTCTATTCAGTTCCAGCAAAAAAAAAAACATTGAGTACACTATCATCTATAATTTGTATGTAATCAAAGCTTACGACCAATAATAATTCTCTTAATTTCTGGCAAAAATTATTAATTTTTGTGACTCTCCTGTGACATGTTATTTATTTAGCTAATAATTAAACGTTTGAAATTTTAATGTTGTACTGGTATTTAACCTCCAAATTTCTAGATCTAATTACAAAATTTTAATGTGATCACACATTTTAGTTTTTTTTTTTTTTAATTAAAATAGACTAGCGATTGACCACGATCCCACCTGATGGTAAATGGAGATGTAGTCTAGGTGGTTAAGCCATATTCCGGCTTCGAACTGAGTTATCACGACTTCACTATTGTATGCAAGTTAGATATTACTCTGATACATTCAATTTCAGCCTACAGAGGAATTGTAATCACAATAGTAAATAAGTATACTATACAATAACAGTAAAAAAAACATTAGAATTTAGCAATACAGTGTTGATTGTTCGTTTATAATTATTTCACATGGTTATAGTATACCATTGGTGTAGTACTGGTAGTTATCGTAGAGACGCGTTGACAGTGAGTGCAGCGCGTCGCGCACGAGCCGCTCCACCAGCGCATGCAGCTGCGGCTCCGTTCGGCCTTGGTGGAAGCGCGCGCGGAACGATGACACCGCGCTACTACTGCGCAAGCACGCGAGTTGACCTCCTGCGAAGGTACATACATTCCATAGATAAGTTGAGGGATCATGAAGCATCACTTTAAATACTATTGCTCAAACATGCTGACAACCAGAACATAGCAATGCTGTTATGGAGGATAATTTATAAGATGATGGTAGCTACCGAGGCGGTTCGAAAAAACCATATGGTGCAAACTAATAATCACTGCAAACCACCCAAGAGGCTGTTGAAATGTTATGTGCAACTATATAAATGTAACATACAGATAGATTGTTTTTTGGTAGTACATTGTGGTGCACAGCTGTACTTTGGTTTTATGAATGATGACAAGTCTGTCAAATACGCACGCCAGACAGGTTGTGTAGCGCAGTGCGTTAGTATCGGTTACAGGAAATACTGCTTTCCTTTCCTTGGAACATTTTCAAAGAGAGGTCCGACTTTTTGAGTAAATTATTATAATTAAGAGTCGGACTTTATACTTATGGTGATGCATCATCACTTACTACCTTCTAGAGAACGCCTTGTTCAACACCTAACATCGTTTATTAAAAAAAAGTATTCAAATATCCCGCCGATGTTCCCCAAAGTTCTAGTTCTATGTGGAGTGGCGTTTAAATGAATCATCGTACGAACCCATGCGCATGATCTCGACGAGGTGTATAATCTGATCGCAGTGCTTGCGCGCCGCGATCAACCCACGCAGTATCAGTATTTTGAAGTACTCGAACATGTCCGAACCCTCGCCATCCATTACCTCGACGAACTCTTGCGTTAGCTGAAACATTTTTTTTTTATTTTACTCCTTGAAACGATATTACTAGAACGTTCAAGTGATGGTATTACGATTGTTTTTGATGACTCTATAAGAAAGTAAAGTAAGTTTTAAACGATTTATACAGAAAAAAACAGTGCATGGTAAAAGTTTCCTTTTAGAATTGGCATGGTGAAAAATCTTCGTTTGGTAACGAGTTCTCTATATCATTATATCCCGTCATATTATTTGTGGTATCTTTAGTCTATATTTTGAACTTCAATTGGATATTTAATCATCATAATCTTCAGCCGATGGACATACACACTAATCGACATAGGCCTTCTACAAGGATCTCCACGCCGATCGACCTTGTGCTGGCAACATCTAGCGGTCCCATTCGAGGATCAGTATAATGAGCATAATACACATGACTACGTAACAGTGAAATGAAATACTCACTTTGAAAGGCGAACTTTCGAATCCCAAGTTTTTAGGTGAGGTGGAGAATATGAAACCAAAGTCAATGTGAATGATGTGCCCTGCACTATCCAATAAAATGTTCCCGTTATGCCTGAAAATAAATATATGTAAAATTTTATATATATTATTGAAACAGAAAGGAATCAATGCAAAGTTACATTGTTTGTACGGTTAAGTTTCCATGTCTTTTTTTGTTATTTTTATTAGAATGTCCATAAACCACGTGTTTGTTAGATATGGTAACATATACTAAAGTATAGTAAATTGCTTTCTTATATGTGCACCTATCCAAATAAAATCATTGCCTCACAATGTTGAGTGAAATTGTGGTTAATTAGGCACATACTTGTTATTTTAATTGCCTTCGTAACGCAGTCGCTGAGCGCGTGCCTTGTTACACGCAGGTTCCCAATTTAAACCTGGAGCCACATACTGAGGCATATAAGATTTTTAGCTGAGAATACTTTCTTACTGGAAGTGTCCAAAATGCAAATGCAAGTTGGCTAACCTGTCTTTTAGCTGCAGCAAGTAACTGGTGAGCGCATACGCGGCGGCCGACTCCACAAAGTTGTTCTGTGCGCGCATGAAGCCTTCACTATTGGGAGGCCCGTGCTCGAGCTCCAACCACGCGCGCAATGAGCGGCCTGACTGTTTTTTTATCTGGTGCAACGACACCGAATTCAACACCTGCGAACACAAGGATAGTCGTCACTTATCTCTCTGCCTGGCAGTACTAAAAGCTTTTTATTTGTAGTTTATTTACAATTTTGTTAGCACATTTCCTATCACTACTCACTGGTGATATGTTACCAGAGAACATGTAGATAGGCCAAGTAATGGTATGCAAACATTACTGTTCCGATTTAAAAACCCCGTTGTTGGTGTGTGTTTCTGTGTATTACAACGAAACTTAACGTATTTGTCTCAAGTAGACGAGCAGAATTTTATGCAGTGCATATCGTCCTTCCTAGTGCTGCATTGTTATACACGAGGCAGGCTTATCGCTTTAGATCTGCAAACGTCTTGCATGCCTCTTTGCTGAATAAAAAATCAGGCAAATTAACGGTAAATTAAAGAGATACTGTAAAATTTCATTGAACAAAAATTATTCAATGAAATAAAATTAGCAGCTAAGTGCTTTCAATTAATGTTTTAGTAATTATTGTCTTGAATTATCAGCGATAACAAAAAAGTGTTTTCAATAACTCAATACTTTCTACAAAGTGAAGGACATATGCGATAACCGATAGAAAATCTTAAATTATACAAAGTTATAAAAACACAACGCTTTTTCATATTTCATAAATAATAGATAGTAAGGGTGATAAGAGAAGTTGACTCACTGATAAGATTACTTATCAGTTACGTACTATGTGTACGGGACTGGGGAATTGAATGTACAGATTTACATATTTGTTGATTTAAATAGAAAACAAGAACTCGTCCCAAATGGAAACGAAGTATGCTCTTTTTAACAAAAACATCATGAAAGATCAGAACACTCTAATAATTTTTTTAAAATATATGTAGTTAATAAAATGACATGGAGTGGAGACGCCCCCTGACCAGATAGAGTGATGATTGCACAAGGCAGCTGACAGCAACTGGATAAGTATAGCCGAAAATATGACGTTCCTTGGTGGAGACCAATCCAGCAGTAGACTACCACGGGCTGATGGTTTTTTAGAGAATAATAATCGCACCGAATTAAAAACTTTCTTGCATACAAAGTTTAACACCACACATACAGTATACTATTAACACCAAGTCCATAGTCGGCAAAATTTTACTTGACAATAAATGTTTTGATATTAAATCTTAAGGAATAAATATTTGCTTTTTAAATTTGAAGAAAAATAAAGATTTTGTTTTACTCAATAAGATAAATATCGTAAAGTAATGTGAGAAAAATAAAATAGGATAAAGCTACAAGTCTATCAGAGCACTGCGCTGGCCCGTAACACTAAGGGTAGCTTCGATGCTTACACAGCACCATAATGCGACTGTCAATAAGATGATAAACATTAACATAAATTTTAAATTTTCTACGTGTCAGAGACACATATTGTGTGCGTGTGAGAGTACTCACTGGCTGTATGAGGCCGCACTCGCGGTCGAGGCAGAGTATCTCGTAGGGTCGTAGGCGCAGCGGCACACGCTCGGCGCGCCACGCGGCCCCCAGCCGGCGCAGCAACTGCGCGGCAAGCAACTCCTGCCGCAGGTCGTCGCCCACCTTCACAATACACCCCAGAAGCCGCCAACCGCTTAGCGAGCCGTAAGGGGATGAGGAGCGCATGCGCGCCAGTTTGCTCTCCCATGACTCCTATTAGTGGACATATTTTTTTATTTATTGAACAAATCTAGGTAACGTACATACTCTTGGCATTTAACAACGAATTTGTATTTATTTTAAAAATATGTTAGGTTTTTTCTTATTTTTTAGAGCGAAGAACTGAACTAGAAGTTCACTTCATGGTAAGTGACCCAGGCAAAAATGTGGTGATTGGATGAAAAACACTGCACCAAATTTCGGTAGCTACCTTGAGTCACAATATGTTGTTTCGTTACCACGTCAATTTGATTAACTATAACGCCCTTCAAACTAAAACACACCGTGACTCATGGTTACTACACTACTTTTTGGTAGAATTTGTCCATTTATAGAGACTAGCCACCGGAGTAGGCGAGCTTTTGGATGCGAGTTTATTCGTGTCAATCAAAATTGATTTCAGCGATGTTACCTTAAGTGCGAGCGCGGAAGGATCCGCGGGGTCGTGTCGGAAGGCGTTAGGCGGCGGCGCGGCGGTCGCGTCCGCCAGCCGCCGGCGCACCTCCCCCGCGCCCACTGCGAGCGACTCGCGCGACCCGCACGACGAAGTCGATTGCGCAGAAGCGATCGATAGACCGGACACCTGAAAAAGTTTTTAATTTATATATATCTATATTTTTGTAGAATGGCTATGACCAGCAGTAGACGTCCATCGACTAATAATGATTAGTATCTATATAAAAAATAATTGAAGCGTTAATTTTCGGAGACTGTTGAGCTCCACTTAGGCTGCGGTCACCGCTTAACACCAGGTGGGCCGCAAGCCTGTTTGTCGCCTAAATTGCATAAAAAAAAATCTCCAAAGCCATTGGTAGATCAATAAAACTTGTGTGACGATTTGAGAAAATGCTTTGTTCAATATCAAGTAAGACTTTTAACTACGAGACACATACATAAGTTAATCGTGTAAATAAACGATATACTTGAAGAATTCGTACCTGGGACAGATTGTCAGGCGCTGGTGCTCTCGTGGTGTAATGTGAGCCGAGATCATCGTCGTCATGGCTCCAGCAGTCACCGGCGTCTACGTCGTCCATCGCGCTGTACAACGAGAGAGATGGCCATTCAGGCACGAGATTCTCCTCGCTCTTCGTGTGACGGATGGGCGGGGAGTGTGGTGCTGGCGGCGCGGGAGGTAACAAGCGCGGTGGCAGCGGCTCATGACCGTCAGTTTCTAGAACCTCCACGTACATTATATACGGCGCCTGTCAAGAGAAAATTTATTTAATTTTAATTTATTATTTCTGTTGTACCATGGGTCTGTTATAATGAATTTCGCTTTACAATGTCTTTAATTTGTTCGAGTCTAGCTACTTCCGTTCTTTACTAACACACTACTTTCACATAAGAATTTGTATGTTTTTGTTTTTATATTACTTGTTAAATCCGTTGCTTAGTTCTCTAAGTTAAAATGTTTTCTGTGAGGCTTTTTAGGAAGCAAATGTAACTATTGTTATAATTATGGGTTGTGTTTTCTTCCACCCATTTTTCTGTTTATTTCCAATAAAAAAAAAGAAAAAATAAAGTATGGATCGTCATTCGGCCGATTCGTGTGGATAGTCGTCACAAAATTTATAATCATCAGTTATTTTATCGTATTAAAAGCAATGGTGCAAAAGAGCCAGTGCACGATCGAATGCACATATATATACAATATACAGAATCAAAACAACAATTTGTATGTATGTGAGTGCGAGCATTGCACACTACGGTCCCTAAACATAACACGGCACACGGTTACGCAACACAATCCAATTGTAATGCCCACTGACATTAATATAAGAAACCCTGCTCACCTACCGGTACGTAGAAAAAGACTTACATAAGGAGCTTCGCATAATTCAATTTAAGTTTTAACAATACAAAAAATACTTTTTTAAAATATAGTGCTAGCGTGGTGTTAGTTGGCGTTAATTTCTTATTAACAAATTATCAATGAGGGTTATGATGGAAGCGCCTGTTACTGTTACCAAGTAGGGGTGTTGAATATATTACTGTGTACTGGTTTAGTCTGAGCTGTCTATGAGCGACGGATATAACTTATCACATAAGAGGCTTGCATATTTACCTACCTTCCCTTCAAATACAACTATACAAAAAACCGTAAAGTGTTCGCTTTGCATATATATTTTAGGATCAGTATGAATAATACATGACGCTGCCTCATCCTTGGTGTTGAGAATTACCTTATCCTTGCTGTTGAGGACTGCAGCAGCGTGAGGCGGTATCCGCAGCACGTAATGCGAGCGCTGGTGCAATGGCAGCCATACTCTTGCCGGCAGGTTCAAGTCCAGTGTTGCAAGCTCCGCTCGCAGCCTACCATTTCTTCTCTCCTTGTCAGCTACGCCAGCTAACCGTCGCCCGATGTTTGTTAATGCCGTAAGAAACTGAAAAATACATATTAACACATAACTATCGTTTTGATTATGTATTACAAGTTTGGGGATACAGGAAATTGTATAACAATATTTGTTTAATAATGTAATTTCGGCGAACTTTAACTGAAATATTCCCCGTCGAGGGAATTTCCTGTTTTCATGGATATTTATAGTATTTAACGAATGATAATGATGCAGTTAAGCCACTATGTATGACGTATCACGTTCACTGGTGGTAGGATTCTATTGCCAGAGACCATGTATGTACCACCGCATCTACTGTTACTTCGGCCAAACAGTAGTGTGCAAACATTACTGTATTCCGGTTTGCAGGGCGTTGTAGCTAGTGAAATTACCGAAGTAACGAGACTTAACATCTTACACATCAAAGACATGCGACGAGCGCTATGTGGTGCAGTGTATACAACATGAACTAGAGCCACGTTTTTATGGGCAGACGTATCACTTACCATAAAAAAAAGTTATTGTCTATAAAAACAAAAAATTTAAACTATTAAACCGGGAATATATATTAACATAAACTTTATATAACTCCTTACGCCCGGGCTACGTAGAGCAGAATAAAAACCATAATGATTTTTTCCGTATTTCTGTATAATCTTTATTATAATTATTTTCACATTGTCTGCCTAATTTGATTCAATGCTGTAGTAAAACATGATCATAACTTAGTTTTGAAAAATCTATACTAAGTAAATTCAAGTAACTTATTATGACATGTACATAACGCGGAGGGAAAATGCACATTCACTATCGTAGCAATTTTTTTTTAAATTACAGCGACTCGGCATGTAATTATTATAATAAGCGTGAAATGAACGTAAGAGAACTGTTTGCAAAAAAACTGTGTAATAACCCCATAATTACCAAACATGTGAGCATAAACACATTAGTTTTTCTTCCGTAAAGTGACATGATAAATTTTGATAAATATTATTTTTCACTTTACGTGTAGTAATGAATTTAGTCAATTTATTTTATTTTAGTTAATTTTAGTTAACTTCCATACGAATTTGTCTACGTAGGATCTGTTATCTATACGTCATTT
>DWMX01001129.1:0-17601 GCA_018246375.1 Byasa alcinous | reverse complement strand
TTAATAGTGATAATTGTAGAAACGGTCGTACACAATTTGGGTTAACGACCCCTTCGTAGACTTTCGAAAAAGTTTTACAATATGAGATCATGCAAACGTTTCTTTACTTTCTAGGTCTTCTTTGACTTCTATCGTAATAACGTAATTAATTCTTTAAAAACTGCTTAAAAATAGCACTGTTTACTTAAACTTTATTTACATAGGGTAGAAACTTAAGCGTTGTATTTTGCTATTGCTTATCTCTTTGCTCTCGTAGTTTAGCACGTTATCACGCTGCCACCTCATTTAAAAATGTAATGTAATGCTATTTTACTTGTTAAATATATTTGATGGGATTTCTCAGATTAATCGCCATCGAATAATCTTCAAAGCGTTTACATTGAACTGGGCATGCAGCGTGAGATTCCATAGATATCCCTCAAAAATCACCACTTAGCCCGATCCTTGGCTACACGCTTCTAGATGCTGTTCCATCTGGTTTTTTTTTTGAGGCTTAAACCCACGCTTTTTGATACGTGGCAGGTTCCATCTAGTTAGGCTTATGTGGTCCTGCGCTTAAAGCAAATATAATTTAGAGTATATCATATTCTTATAGGTTCTTCTCTGGTCGACCTTTTCTTGTGAAGGTTACCAGAATAATGTTCTTATCAAAGCGCATACCAAGCGCGTACCAAGACAAATATCTTCATCGGAGAAAACCTACGAGTATGTTAACGGCGGTCATCCACAGCGTGGAATTCAGAAATAATAAATAATTGGACTTAATACATAGTTTGTACCTAAGTTCGTACTAATAAAATGATATGTATTGTTTCTTTTAATAATTACAATAAATAGGTTATCAATGGTAATGGTGCCAACGTTGTGGGTACTGTTGCTACACGAATAAGTAACAATTAGTTACCGCGATAAGCCATAGTTTTTGTGATATTTTTTTTTTAATTATATTTTACTTAATATTGTTTTAACAACGTATCATGTCACTAAGGTTACGAAAGTTATTAATGATTATTTGTGACTCGGGGTAACTGGCACGGTGTGGGCGAGGGTTAAACGCTGACTCAGATGTTATTCTAATGCAGTTTTGTGTACAATCCCAACCTTCAATTTAATGTTTGCTTATTATATAAACAAGTATTAAGTCGTCGTATCATTTTTTTTTAAATAATTTGAAACCTATTGCCAAGTTTTGACCTTAGTTGAATTCTGTGGCCACGTATCGTGCAGTTTTTTCTGTGGTAGGCTCTTTCAAACTCTACTTGCTTAATTTTACAACCATTTTTAAATCTGCCGCGATAACAACATTGCTGTGTACTGTGTTTCAACATAGGACAGCCAGAGTATTTTGGGCCAACCCGTTTCACTATCCTCGGCATCCTTATCACTTAACACCATGTGAAATTAAGATGAGTAACGGTCCGACTTAGATAAAAAAGTTTTTATGTTCGGAATTGTTTACCCTTTGCTTACAATTAAAAACAACGGTTAAGATGGTCCTATATATTATGACCATTTTAGACCGTTTTAAACACTAGTTACGTAAACTAGTTTATTATTTTTTAATTGATAAGTCATATCACTATCGTTTAATATATGTGATAAAATGTCATTGAAGATAAATTCGTTACTTTATCTTATAGTGTTTTATAGTAACAAAGATTTATAACCCAATGAGAGTATGAGGATGCGAAAGATGCACTATAAGTTACATAGCAGCTTACGAAGAGAAAATTAATTAGGTTTTATAAGATATTACATAATCGTCTGTGATTATATGAAATAAGACATGAACAATGTTACAAAGTAAAGCTGTAATGAAATTAGGTAAATAATATTCTAAGATGGACGTAAAAGCTTTATGCTCAAATCAAAAGTTTATAAGGCTGTAAGTAATTGTGAAGTTAATTTACGTGAAGGAAATCTTGTCGCGAACCGAGTTTAACGATTTCCTGTTATTATCGAACCAGTCACCCGGCGCTTTGAACTGTATGGGAAAGTAGTGGCCTTTGCGGACTCAAGGAAGTCTTATAAAGCTCTTATTAGTTTTAATGTCCTGTGATTTGTTTCGACTAATTCAGATAAATTACTGAATTGTCTACTTACGGCACAGATGTATCCTTTATTAAAAAAAATTATTAACTCCATAAATGTTATTAATGTAATAAATATAGTTAAAATACCTTAGCAAGTAGTTATGTATACATCTATGATAAGAAAATTTGGGTAAAGTTTAATGGGAGCTTTAATACTCGGCAACAGTGTCCTAAAAGTAGTTTAGTTAATAAAACAAAACACAAATACTATTGAAATTAATATTTTTTATCAAATGCTATGAAATATTGTATTTAACTATTTTCTTTGCAAAATATTTGATAAAAGTTTTCGCGTTATATAGGAGCCAACTGATCAAGTCGGTAAGTATAAAAAGATGACGCACGTTTTGGATTTTCCCCAAGGAATATTCATCAAGGAAAATTAATTTGTTATTAGGAAATAGTATATATAGTATGTATTTATGATGCGGTTATAATCAAATATCAATTAAATAACGGTTTATATAATAAAGATAATTATTAAGACAATCAAGCTATATTGTGTGCTGTAAAGGTAACGGTTTATAGGTCTTTAAGGGAAAACACTTCCTAGACTTAAGTTAATTTTAATGGTTGTATTTATTTACAGAATTATTACAGAAGTAAAAAGGACTGTGATTAGAAATAACCTCTGTCATAGTCCGCAAGATGGTCTATTTCCTGCCATAAAAACATTACCTCATTTTTAATATAACTTTAATAATTTTAAAGCCAACTATATAAACAGCTGGTATCAAAAAAATTAAAAATAACGATATTAACAGAGAGAAATAAAATTGTTAAGTTAATTAATGCTACCTAAATGATTTTATAGAAAATGATGTACTATAAAAACTTAGTAAAGTGTACCACGTAAGGAAAGTATATAAAAACTTAACGTTCCCGCCACAGCTTGTTAAGCACGAACGGAAACCTGTGCACACCATTGTTGATTGGAACAGTCGGAATACAAAATACAATGGGAAAACTCCCATAGTTTTTAGACGGTATGACGTAGTTTCCAGTAGGTATACACGAACGAAATACTATAATAAATAGAATACGAGGTACATCATCATATATGAACCACACTGGACCTAAAATGCACAGAATTTTTAAAATTACCGTAGATTTTAGAATAAAAACGTACTAGAGGTTTTATAAAGTACATTGATTTTTCGATAAAAGGATTGAATACATCGATAGCTTTTTAAGCGTGCAGCCTTTTTATAACAAGTACAGTGTAAGTCTCCTAGCGCACATGGTATGATTTAGATTAAACTATGATCAGTAATCATAGCAGGGACGATTGGTCAACCGAAAACATTTTAGACTAACCTTTAAATTTAGTTTGCAAAATCAGCGATCATTTGTATAGTGTGCAGCACAGCACAATTTTTGATCAATCTTTATTAAATCCATTCACCGAGAGCAATAAAACTCATAATTTTAATGGAACAACCTATTCGAAGCATATGCATTGTTATGATTTTAACATAAATTTTGAAATGCAACGCATCCAGAAAGATAAAACTAAAGATCAATCTTGTATAATATAGCATTTGCCATTATTATATTATTCACCACTATCTACTAAAAGAAAATTTGTGAAGAAATATTTTTTTTTACATGTAGTATTTTATGAGAGCATTAATAAATAAATATGTTAAAAAAATGTGCAAACAGTGCAGTATTGTAGTTAAATTACTGAGGCAACAAGACTAGAGCTTTGTGTCGATGCGACGAGCACAATGTGCTAGTGGCAAGTGTATCACTTAATATTAGGTGAACGATCAGCTTGTCTCGGCGCTTCGATGATTTTTTTATCTACTATGGACTAGCACTCTACGTGAATTTCATATGATATTAAGTGATAATGAAGCAGACTCGCCCAGAATACATCGGCTCTCATATGGTTGGCAGCCGGGTGGAAGCTAGCCTGGCTAGCTCATGAAAACCCTGTCTCCAGGGAGCTCCGTATTATTAGGAAAACGTTTACCATGCAGGTAGTCAATAATAAATAAACGAGTTCGATTTGTCCGCGGTCGCTGCGCGGTGGTTTGGTTGCTACGTAGCAGTGCGAGCAGTAACGCTTGCAATCAGCGCGTTCCCGTGAGAACACACCCGATACTGCGCCCGCGCACACTAACCAAACCGCTCACTTTAGAAAGGTCAAACACTAAACAAATTATGCACAAATTAATATCTTCATTATATAAATATTTTGTCTCTTATATAAACTACGTCTCTAATAATATTGTACAAGATAAATCATGATTACCGTACATCGCAAACTACAATTTCATTATTTTAATTCATAAATGTATTGTTCAACAAAAAGCACACATTACCAGAGGACGAAAAAAACCTCCGTTAAAGTCGATATGAATACACCTCATACTGGTTTATTTAACTGCATAAATACATTAGTGCACGGCGACAATGTTTATTTCGGTTTGTTTTATCTTCATAATACTAAAATCCTGAAAAACCTTAAAAATATAGAACAAATTCTATTTGTATTTTTCTAGAGTGTACAGGAAAAGTTGGCAGAAAAGGTAAGTTGTATATAAGTATAATCTAAAATTATTGCGCATTAAATTTACCATGTTAATTCAAAATAACATTATGCAAAACATATTTGAGTCGTAATTTGGGGGACTGCTCGCCGGGCTAGATCAATTTGTGCTGCGCATTATGTGACGCAAATGTCAAATGTTTCGTATCTTAATGTGAGGTAAAATTTGAAAACCACAAAGATTCTTTCCAGCAATTAACTAATTTAAATTTAATCTTTTTAAAATGCATTGCGATAATTGAGGCCGTGTCGACGTCCCTTAATCGGTTGAAGGACGGACGGGCCGACATTCCGGTGTGTAGTAATTGTGGATGGTCAAATAAAACTAAAACGAATCTTGATATTATTACAATTCTGCTATGGTACCATATAGTTTTGCTATTACAACGTTTCAGAATTATAGACAAAATAGTATTATATCATAACTTTGATAATATAGCAATAGAATATTTTTTTGATTCTAAGTATATGAGTTAGTTATCAATAAACTAATATTAACGCTTAAATAATGATATTTCATTAGTTTTCATATTTCGTTTCATTCTGATATTATTTTAATGAAATGGTTCTGATAGTTGTATAATTGCAGAAGTTTGCTATTCTCACGACAACTGCGTTCTAAAGTAATACGGCCTTATACATAATGTTTAAATGTAACAGCTAAATGCGAAAATTCGCCGCAAGATTTCAACTGTATATTCCTCAACACTTAATAGCATCTTCGTGTGAAAATAGCGAACAAAGAGTATAGAGAGATTTCGTTGAAAGCAGCAGCTCATTGAAGGAGTTCTTTTAAAACACCATTTTATTCAGACCTTCCTCAGCCCCCACTTTAAACAGCTACGGAGATATCGAAAGGGCTTTGTTAACGTAGAGGATGGATCAATGTGAGATGGCCGACCCGAGCGCCATACTGCATCCATTGAGGCTCCTTCACACGGTCGAATACGACAAAAAACAACATAAAAACCGTTACGCTCCCGAAAAAAGTTCCCATAACTCATGAATCAACAATGCATCTCATTGACAAACGCGTATAAAGCGGCATGTGAAGTGCTCGTCGGCGTTGAAGGCTATAGTAATTATTAAATTTTCCCTTGTGAGTAGATAGGTAATTATCTAACTGGAGTTCGCTAAATAAAACAGTTTGAACAAAATAAACTACATAATATTTAATTTACTTATGTATGTACAGAAATTCGTTGCTAACTCAATCGCTGAAAAGATTTAAAATGTATAAAAAATGTAAGTACACAATTATAAAATGAAGAGACAATAAAACACGTCAGCTAATTATAAAGTTGTTAATAGAATTCATTGTAGGAAACTCAATTCCAGTTCCAGTAATAGCCCTAGATTGTTTTCTACTAGGAAAAGTACACTATTGACAAAGAAATACAATGAATTTGATTGCCTAATCTTTAGTTATTAATTATAATAAATCTAAATATTTTTGTGTTATTGGCAAACAGCTGACACTTCACTCAATAAATAATTATACGACAGAAAAAATTTTATGCAAGAAAAATAATCAAAAAACGTATTTGTCAATGGTTAAAAGGTAAATACTTAAAGAATAGTTTTAATAAAAGATTTCTCTCAAAAATAATGCTGCTATTTTTTGTATGCCGTGATCTATTTCGTGTTGATAATGTTGTTTCTTGTTTAATTCTCCCAGTCTAAAGATTGTAAGACCAGTAAGGACGCAGTAGTAGTATAATTATAATTAAAACTAGAGTAAAAATTGATTATTGAGAATTTATTATGATACTAAAAATTAATTGTAAGTATTATTCATAAATTATCCTCAGCTTGCGAGTGAAGTTTAATTATTTTTGGGAAACTCAACAAATGCACAAAAAGTGGTGGTGCGGGACACATGGTCACCAAATGTGCGTGGGAGCGACCGTCGGATATATTCCATGAATGGATCGCTTAACTCAAAGATGGGACCTTGTTCTACAAGCTTTCTCACGATTCAAATAAATTGTATAAAAACTTTCCAACATATGACCCCAAGTTGTGAGAAAACTTTGTTTACAGACTATTTAAGACGTAAATTTGTCAGATTATATAATGACGCGTTAAAGATCGCTATAGGTCAATGTGAACGAGTACAATGTTAATAAAGCTAATGTAAAACATTATGTTTAGCCCTTGTCTTTAATCCTAGGCCGTACTGTATAGAAATGTTGCATCGGAGTTCGTTACTACGGTGAATATAACAGTATGAACAACCTTGGATACCGCGCTAGGAATTCCTGTGAGAACCCGCACTGCTTGTGGGTGCATTAAGCTATCATGCCATCAGCGCGCCCGTCCGGGCGGCATTCTTTAGCCGGCCCGGTGTCCGGCTCAGGAATGTTTACTGCCAGCAACCCGAGACGGAAGAAGCAGCGGCGGAAGCGGTTCATGGAACCGATAGCTTGCGTTGCTGAAGGGTCGTACAGATTGGTATTTGGCTGTGGCAATAACCTTTAAAACGTACTGAATAACGTTTAATTTTGTTTAAAACGTTCTGAGAAGTTCCTATGGAATATATGTGTATGAAATTGAATACAAGTTAGTGATATAAAAGTGTTATGCCACATAAATCGTTCAAAGCAAATTAGTCTTTATGTAGCAAACTTAAAATTCAATTTTCATATATACATTGAATACTTTTCAACTTATACATTCGCGAATGTTCCGTGCCATGGTGCACAACCGTCTCGCTCCACTGTGCCGTGCATCCTGCGTTGTATATAGTGTATTTTTAAAGTATTTTGCTCTATAAGTTTTTGTGCCAAAATTTTAATAATGTCTAGTGATAAAGACATACGAACATAGCATACTTTGATGATTGTAGTATATCACCTGCCGTAATAACATTGTTCACTTTAAAGTAAGTAAATAAGAATGTGCGCAGCGAAATAAACTGTTAATTGCGTTTAAAATTACGACTTTACCTATGAAATAGTTATTTGCTCATGCCGTAGGTTCTTTTAACTCATCACATTTCTAAGAACCCGTAAAGCTTTTAACGTATATTTATAGTTAACAATTTTCCCGCTTTACTATGATTTGAAGCGGACCTCCCGCGAAGAGCCCACTTTAAACTTTTTCATGGTATTTCGTGTTTGTATGCAGTAATGGCGTCACAAATTGTTCCAGCCGATTGTTGATTAAACAATCGAACAGTGCCCGCATGCTTTGTCCGCTCTCAATTGTAAACTGTTATTGAAAATCAATCGACACTGGATAAATTGACTTAACGAGCTCGATGAACGAAGCTTATGTGATGTTATTTCAAGTTGACCTGGAGGACACGCCGAATAATTTCATGTTATTTTTCCATCGTACGTTTTAAAGATAAGTCACGTTGAATGACAATTGGAATAAATTAATACTCATCACGTAGTATTGTAGTGAAGCTGAATGGGTATTTACCGTAAATGTTATTGCATGAATAGTCCTAAATAAACATTTCAACATTCAATGACATATTTTCAACTAAGCATAGCCAGGGTGACGTTTTGATTTCAAAATTCAAGTTAAGCTAATCCATTACTGTATAATATAACATAAATTTTGCTTTTTAATCTCTTTTTAAAAAAAAAAACAAGAATTTGTTGATCACTATCAAATATCTTTTTACTTTACAAAGTGTTACAACAATATATAGTAACATAAGGGAAAACTTCACTTTCTTTTATTTTTTATATTAAATATTTACTGGAATCGCCAAGCAAAATTGTTATAATATATATAAAGGATTTAAAAAGGATTACTCTTTGTAAAGGATAGGACATGGCAGTTTTATTTTCAATTGAACATTGCAATTATGAATATTCTAACATTTTTGAAAAATTGTAATATCAATAAAACATAGACATGAAACCATGTATGCCTGACGGTACTAGTTTTTTACGTAACTTTATCGCTGTTTGGTTACGAAGGTAGCTGATTTTAAATAATTCAGATTATTTTAAGTCAATTCCGCCCTACCATAATATATTATCGTTGCGTTTATATTGCGTGGCGCGACATTATTCATTGTGCTAGCGGAGAAGTGAAAGTGAGGTCGAGGCGCTTTCTATCCGCCACCAGGCTGCGGCAACCACTTGCGAAAGCCGATACTGGCTCTCGAACCACAGGGTTGCCTAGATTAATCGAAATATTTTTTTCACTTAATTTCACCAATACTCCTCTACAACAAAAAACAAACAAACCTCTTTTCGGTCAAACGTTTTTAAAAATACACTTCATTAATCGTATAACAGCTGTTAAATCTATGCGGTTAATTCAATTCAATGTTAGAAAAAATGGCATTGCCACGGTTTTCATTATGTAAATGTAATAACAAAGGAAACATCGTGTATATAGTGCTCTTCATTATTCTTTCTTTGATGTCATTAGCACCGCCAATATATGTAACATTCTACACCAGAAGTAAATGCGAAGAATTTACTATTGGTCACTTCTATGTGCTCAAAAATATTTCTGATTATTCTACATCCAACATGCTGTTACCGCCATCAAGTTAACCTTTTTCTCTTCTAATCGAAGTGATGTATTTGAATTACTTACTGAAAAATAATTAACGTAATTAAATAAACTTTTGAAGCAAACGTGTTTTCATTTCAAGGGAATACAATAGGTCTGTATCATTATGTGCGTAGTACGTAGCCATTCTTTGCTTCTGTGAAGGCAAACACACAATGTCCATTGTGCAACCGCCACGCAGAAGCGTCGTGAAATGAGATCCTCGCGTTTATCTCAGGGCTGCGATAAACAGGCCAAAGTAACGATTATCATTGATCGCTAAAGGTAATTTAAAAAGTCTGAACAGCCATTATATAAAAGTATACGTCATTGCTCTTTCGAATGACAACTGGGTCCAACAAAAAATTTACTAACGGCAAACATATATCATCAATTGAACACTTGTTTAACATAATTTTCTGCAAAAAATTATCGATTTAATTAATTTCATAGGAAATCAAAATAAAATAATAACGTTTGATATTCTGTTACCTTCTCTTCCTGAAGAACACAAATTTCACATTCTCTAACAATATTTTATTAAATTATTAACATACGCCATTTTACCATTAATGTTATGATGAACAAGCATTTAAGAAAACAAGAGAATGAAAACTGGCTACGGTTACTCCATAGCGAAAGGTATTGAATAATAAAATCAATATACTAAATTAACTAAAATTAATAGTAGGACACACAATTCACTCGATGGCGTAAAATATTGTATTTGCCCGAAGAGATCTACATAAAATTTGCTTTGAAGACTCACAGCAGATACATATGTACGATAGTACAATAAATATGAGCGTACTGTTTAGAAAAATCGCGTGACGCTTGGTAAAACCTTTTTGAACCATCCGTATATTCTAATGTTTGTCTATCTAACTCTACTGTTGAAAATTGTTCGTCCTTATTAGACTCTGGTTTTATATTAAACAACATAATGAGAATCTTTGAAAATTTAAAGTCAAAGTGACATTAATAATGGCTTGTTTTATTTTTTTTAATATTGAATATTTAATTTATGTACGTTAACTACACAAGTACATACAATTTACAATAATTCTTTCATAAATGCGATTTTTTTTAAGTGTATCCTGTTGTTGTTTGTTTCTATTTTCTTTGCGATTCTACAGATTTTTTTGTGACGATGAACATGACTATTTATAAAAGTGGTTTAGCAATGTCTTAAAAGTTTAGCGGTACGGTTTGTATACATTTTACTTGTAAACTCTTTAAATGCATACTTTAATAATATCTCTACATAATACATTACCAAAAACATTAAGTAATTCTGTTTTGCTATTTCTCTTGATCACATACTTACTACATTGTTACTGTATAATTAGTTAATGTTGTTTTGTTTAACACAAATGTTTATTTAACTAAATAAAACTGTTGTTTTTATTATTTACACGTAAATGTGACTTAAATGTTCACGTGGTTTTTTCTTTGTCTTTTGTATAAGGAGACATCGACCTACAAGAAGTGAAGCGATGTGACCGTTTCTGTCGACTGTATCTTTTTAGTTTCTAACAACGGTTGAAAAAACGTGAATCTGTATTAGAATTAACATACATTACTTCTTTGCAGAGGCGTTTTATTTTCGATTATGTTATAAAAACGCAATGGATATAAAAAGATAAGTTCGAAGTACCAAATGGCTCAGTCATGGTCGGCACAGGTTGACGTCATCTGTTCAAATTTGGCAATGCCAGGCGTTCGACCTCCATGCTACAGTGGTATCGTGACTGTTCGCTTCAAATATACTGCGCAACAGAGACCAGTGACAAAAACCAAATGTTTCATTTACAGCTACGCATAACATGCTAAATATTGAACGTTGCTACATTTGTATTCAGCTTTTATATTTACTGTGTAGTTATAACATAGTTACAATATAATAAAAACATTTAAAGATAAACATATTATAAAGTGAAAGAGATAACGTCCCAATTATTAGAAACGATTGTTTTTAAAAATAATCTAATATGGTTATCGGGGTTGACATATGCATATTTGTTATCTAGAATAGTTCATTTACAGTTTATATTTTGTTCTCTACACAACCCAAATGGTTGTAACAGAATGTTTATGTCATTATGTCCGCTTTTTTGTTTATGTTATCTATTGTATTTTTTTTCTAGTCTGTTTAGTCTGAAAAATAATTAATTAATATATAAATAACAGTACAAAGTTAGGGAGCGTTTGTAATTCCAATGTCTCCGTAAATAATTTTTCTTTATTCAACGTAGCGACGTGACGAGCAGGACGTTCACTTTATGATAAGTGATACGCCCACTCACAACAATGTGGTGCTAGGTAAGATGATATACATTGCACGTCAGAAAATTTGCACACTACGGCGTAGCGGTAGAAATAAAAGCTCCAGTGGTATATCTAGACGGCCTCTGGCAAAGACCTACCATCGATAACATGGTGCTGTTCTTCACACTTTTCCTCGATGAAGGTGTAAGAACACAACCATTTTGAAACGCAAAAAAAACTGATACGTTTGGGGCCGTTTGGTTACGTTAATGATAAAGCGTATCAATCTTCTAAAAATTGATTAACATGATAAAATTTTTACTAGAATTTCAATTATTAACTACCTCCCCGATACGATAGAAAGAAGATTAAGTTAAATTTTTTTCTACAAAAACTACAAATTGACCTTTTTTGCAATAAAAAAATTAACCAACTTTATAAAAGGATAATCATGTAGATACAATAGACAAAAGTATATATGATTTTTAAAATAGTTAATGTTTTTTTTACTAATTACTATTTAGGTCATTCCGGTTACTTCTTTGTGGCCTCATCAATGTTCTACTCTAATTTCTACTTTTATTTAAATATTTTTAACTAACTTTTTGACACAGAAATTGTTTTTGTCATCGATATAAATTATCAAATTAAAAAAAAATATTATGTATCATATGTAATATCCCCATTAATGATGACGACGCCGAAATTGAATATTTTATATATGATACTCACAAATTATTACAAGCAGAAGAATTGTATATAATATCTGAAACTATAAGGCAATTTATTTTTTACATGTCGCACATTTCTTCTCCATTATACACAATGCTATATCAGTTAATTGGCAAAGTATAAAATTTATATTTGATGGGAGCTCATGTGGTAAGGTTATGTTTGACGACAATTACATTAAATTCAATATACATAGTTTTGGACGGTACCATTATATTTTCAAATTCATACGGTAATTACATTGACACGGGACAGTTTTTATTTAGACAATGTATTATTATAATTATTGATAATTTCTTCTATTTACTTAAATACAAGATTTCATTACAAAATAGATACGTTTCCGAAAATCATTTTATTTTATGAAATAATTTCCACATACATTGATCAAAATGCGAACATCAAAATTAAATGAAGAACCACGTTTTTTCTTGGAATGTATTTACAAATAGCTAAATACTTATTTAAATTTTTCTTATTGTTCATTTTTAACTTTTGTCATAAACATTATAAAAAGTGGTTAAGAATATAAAAAACATACGACATACTTGCTTTAGTTATTAACCATAAACAATGGAGGTTAACATGCACAGATAATAACAAAAGAAAACAAGACATTCAAGTTTCGAGATGCGGGCTCTGCGGTAAAAGAATACTTACCTAATGCTAGGTTTGTCCGAATGGACTGTTAAACGTTATAATCATAAAAATGGCAATCTTATATTTAATGACGCCACGTTTTTATGGCTTCATAACTTCCCGCGGATAATAATTTTTCTGCACTAAATTCTTTCTGTAAACCTTGTTTTCCATTTAATGTTTTTAGTTTAATTAATGTTTAAATAATATACTAGTGATCGGTTTCTGTTGCCGGAGACCGTTTCGGTTGGTACCATCGTATTTCCTATTTCTGCCGCCCAATATTGTTGAGTTTCGGTTATAAGGGTGTTGTAGCTAATGAAATTACTGGGATAAAGAGACCCTACCCCCATCTGTCACTTTTGTCTTCTGTCTTACAATGATACGACACGTTGCCGTATCTTCGATTATTCAAGGAGGAACGTACAAAGTTAATTCTGGTGTAATAAAAATTACAAAAAACCTATCGACAATATTTTTTTACATATTATCGATGGCAGTAAATATATTTAAATTCAATAATATCCCTTTTTTTATGTATATTAGTCCATTGACTTTAAGATATCTAACAAGTACTTAGGCTGTACATATCCGCGTTCGAGATTTCCTCCGAGTTATAGAGAAGGGATTAGATCGGCGCTGAGTCAACGCCGTGCCCCAAATTCCAAGGAACACCATCCGTTCAAGTAATGCTCTCAATGGAATACCAACCGAAACCTGTTAGCTGCTAAAACCAGAATGGCGTGTCCCGTTGACTCCAAAGAGCCGTTGTTTCATGGCTCTAGCTGTCTATGTTACGTTTAATGTCTAGCAGATGCTTTATGAACGTACTTTGTTACAAATACGCTTACACGTTTTATTGGATTTATTTGGAGAAAGATTTTAGGTTTTATTAAAAATTATTGGTTATGAGTTCCATACAAAAGAAAAATTTTTTTTTTATTGCAGACCAAAGCTTACAAAGCGGACAAGTAGCTGTTGAAAATTATGTAATGTACAAATCAAGCAAATAATACTTTTCATGGCGAAAATGCAACGAGATGAAAATGACCTTCACTTGATGGTAAGTGATACGCCCATAACAATTTGCCGCTAGTTAAGATAATATACACAGCACCACATTGTGCACGTCGTCTTAAGACAAGTATTAAGTCTTGTTATCCCATTAATTCTGTTATCTCCAGAGCTGTCCAGTCAGGAACAGTGGTAATATTTGCACGCTGCGCTGCGAAGTTAAAATAACTATTAGCTTTTTATTGTTAAAAACTTATTGTCATATAAAAACACATAATTTTTTAACGGTCATGTTAATATTTATAATATATATTTTTTTATTATTATCTACTGTACAAAAATATTAAAAAAGTTTCTATTTTAAAACCAATTAAAATGTGTAAATTTGTCCATATCTGTAAAAGAGAGCGCACGAAAATGAAGTGCTGTTTTAATCGTTATTACATTTCCGAAACTCAGTAATTAAATATATTATTATATCACTAAAAAAATCTGGTGTACTAGTGAATGGCTGAAACGACAATTTCATTGTCAAATTAATCTGTTGCCAGGCAAAGAGCTCGAAATAATAGTTTATTGTAGGCTGCACTCGGGCTAGGAGCGCGGCGCCAGTGCATACAATGCTGCTATTATTAGGCGACGACCTTCAGGGCTGCCTGCATCCTGGAATGTTCGGCTGTAGCAACAGTCCTATTTTCCGAGAAACGTGCATGCACCAAGCGTATTTTTTATATTTTACTTACAGGGGAAGTGTGACTGAAAACTTATTGATACTTTTTAAAGGAATTCATATGACAGGTAAGATGAAACGCAAAAGCTTGTTTTGCATTATTTTGTTAGAAAAATTTTATACAAATTTTTTCGTGTAGCTTGTTTTTTTATTACCCTAATAAATTAGTAACAAAATATTAATGTCTATTATACCTGTACATATTTGTTTTTCGCACCCAATGTTTTAACAAAACTCCTAGTAGCTAGATGTTTTATCAACGTAAAAAACTTAATAGTTTTGTTAGTAAATGAATATAACTGAAGCAAGTGTTTATTACGTTATTAAAACTTAATTTGTACTGAACAGTACCAAGATTGTGAGGGTGCAGTGTACATTCCATTCCCTTCTTAGCGCCAGCCTACCTGTGGAGTAAAAAAACTTTCTGGCTATAGGGCCGCGTCGGCGCTTTTGAGATAATTTATAAGGCTCTGCCTTTCTCAGAATTTCGAAATCTCGACGAGATAGCTTCGTGCCCAACTCGCGGCTTCAGGGAATGGAATGTAACGGATTTTGTATAGAAAAAAATGGTGTCTCGTATTGTTACGACCTTCATTGTAACGTTCTTTACATTATTTTATAAATTATTAAAAATCTTTAATAGTATCTGGTAGGTTTCTATAGCCGGAAAACTTCGATGTATCAGTTTATTTTTCTGCTGCCAAATAGCAATTTTCAATGATCGCTGGTACGGTTTGAGGATATCGGCATTGTGGGTATTGAATTTACTGGTGTAACGAAATTTAACTTCTTATATCTAAGGCGTTGAGAACAATGTGGCACAGGGTTTACAGGTAGCACTTACCAATTAGGTCGATGTCCTGCTTCGTGAAATTAAAAAGTATATGTGTTATTCATGTTTGGTGTAGATTTTTTTTAAATAATCTTCGTGCACTAATAACTAAGAATGATCATATTCAAATAAATTACCAGCGTTAATTTAACACAATACATTGCGATGTTTTAAATATATGGACAACTATCTAATACTAATATAAAATCAAGACATTTTTATGTGTAATTGAATCGTAAAATATATTTTTTCTCTTGTGGTTTTGATGTTTGTGATCAGGATGTCAAAGGTTCAATTTTTACTAAATATTATGAAGTAATTCATACAAAGACGCTGCTCCCACATTCAAGTTTAAATGCTATGTACTTAAACCAAGTCCCGGGCGTCTCAACACGTTGTGGAGTTCTGGGAAAAGAAGGCTGCATACCACAGAGTGTAATATTATTGGCCGCCTTTTAAACCCAAAGATTTATAAGTAAACGCGGAAGAATAATAGATTCACACCCACTATAACACGTATAAATTACACGTATTATAAATTTTCGACTTTTTTACTGAATATTTACAACCTGAACTAAAACTAATTAAACATGAAAACTTTGTTGGTACTGTTGCGGCGCGTGGGTGACATCGTGGGTTGGAATTTAGTATGTTAGATAAAATACATGAACTCACCACCAACCAATTTATATAAATAAGGAATACCTCGTCGTTTCAATAATAGTCTATTGACTATTAGTCTCTATTAAATTCAACTTGCTTATACAAATAATGTTGTCGGATAAACATACACTAACAACAAATCGTAACATTACATACCTTTATAATAATATGATAGACCACCACTTATCACGAATACCTAATAATTTGTTTACGTATATGTATTATACAATAACAAATTTTCTTCATTGAAACTTAATTTTAGAAATATAATATTCGTAGGTGAATTAAGCACTTTTATAAATAATGATATAATTAACTTATTAGAATCCAGAGCTAATATATCATCTATCTAAAAGTAATTATATGAATACGAAAGAAAAAACCACATAATTCAGCAATGATATTTACATTAGTATTTTTTGTCCACATTATAAAAAATATAAGTTTCTTTGTAAATGTATCACAATATATAGGAAGAAAGGCTACTAAGCTTAAAATTCCTGTGTAGTGTTGTTCCTCTGGAATATTTATTACATTTTTTACTTACGTTCACCACTTGTGTGTTATTTTATTTTAAAACTAAAAGCATGGTAAAGAAATAAATGCACGGTAGAATAATTTCAATCCGAACGCATAAACTCATTCAAGAAAAAATGACAATGTTACTGTTTTGAATGGCGATAAACAATTACCGCTCAATATAAAATGTTTCGAACTACTTGCTTTAAAACGCGGAAGTCTCTGCTTTGATTTAGTTGCCACATAGAGTGAAGTTTCATTAGTAGATATGCAGTTTTTCGAACCCGCCTAGCTACGTACCCCTCTCATGTTGTAAATCCGCCGCTGTAACAGCATTGCTGTGTTCTGGCTGTCAACATGTGAGAGCCGGAGTATTCTGGGCAAGCTCGCTTCACCGTCCACGGTCTCATTGCCACCAAAAACCCACATGAAAGTGGTTAAGCGTTAGCCCATTGTACAAAAAAATCGTTATCATAATTAACATAAAATCTCGTTGAAAGCACGAGAATCTAATTCGTTTCAGAGTAACAAATAAATTTAACAAACTAGGAGCGCTGCCGGGTTAGCGGTTATATTTGCTATGTGGCCTGATTTAAATAATTTTAACAGAGAACAAAAGATTAAGTGAAATACGATTGAGATAAAATCATGCTATCACATACCACACTTTCGTTCGTAGCAACCGAGCACACAATGTTATCTTGATAACGGAAAATAGAGGCATGGAAATCGTTACAAGTGTCGAAAATCTAATTATTTCAACAAAAAATCCTACTGCATATCAATAACTAAATTTTAATTTAATTTTTCAAAAATTGTTATGTACAGTTCAAAATATGCTTATTTGATTTATCATACAAACATTTTGTGAAGGTTCTCAAAATTATAGTATTCAGATAAGTTTTGTTGGTACACTAATAGACAAACAAGCAAACAATAAATTTTTGTTTACCTTATTAATGAAAAACTATCTCGAGTTTATTGTCAAATATTAAACCGTTATTAAAGAATTTTTGCCTAGGCGAGTAAA